>OX465281.1:153281721-153564179 GCA_949987705.1 Thereva unica | reverse complement strand
CTGTGAGGGAATGGTAACCCGCCCTCTTGTGGTGGCCGCCATGAATATAAAGACATAGCCTACTGCATTCTACATATAATGCCTTTTCCTTTGCTACCCATGTCCTGGGGTTGTGAAGAAAATGGGAATCCGCCCTCTTGAGATGACCGCCATGACCAAACGATAAATTGAATATTCTATATTGCTTATGGTGTTCTACTTATCATACTCTTTCATTTGATACCCATTTCAAAGGTGTTGTGATGAAGATGGTAATCCGCCCTCTTGAGATGGCCGCCATGGCCCAAATGATAAATTGAGTATACTATATTTCTTATGGTGTTCCTTTTATCATACTCTTTCATTTGATACCCATGTCCAGCGCACTGTGAAGAAAATGGTAATCCGCCCTCTTGAGATAACCGCCATGGACCAAATGATATATTGAGTATACTATATTGGTTATGGTGTTCTACTTATCATACTCTTTCATTTGATACCCATCTCAAAGGGGTTGTGAAGAAAATGGTAATCGGCCCTCTTAAGATGGCCACTATTGACCAAATGATAGATTGAGTATACTATATTGCTTATGAAGTTCTACTTTTCATAGCCTTTATTTTGATACCCATGTCTGGGTGTTGTGCAGCAAATGGTAACCCGCCCTCTTGAGATGGCCGCCATGAATATAAAGACATAGCCTATTGCATTCTACTTATAATGCCCTTTCATTTGATACCCATCTCAAGTTGGTTGGGAAGATAATGGTAATCCGCCCTCTTGAGATGACCGCCATGGACCAAACGATATGTTGTATATTCTATATTGCTTATGGTGTTCTACTTATCGTACTCTTTGATTTGATACCCATCTCGAAGGGGTTGTGAAAAAAATGGTAATCTGCCCTCTTGAGAAGGCTGCCATGGACCAAACGATAAATTGAGTATACTATATTGCTTATGGTTTCTACTTATCATACTCTTTCATTTGATACCCATGTCGAGGGAGTTGTGAAGAAAATGGTAATTCACCCGCTGGAGATGTCCGCCATGGACCAAATGATATTTTGAGTATACTATATTGCTTATGGTGTTCTACTTATCATATCCTTTCATTGGATACCCATGTCGAAGGGGTTGTGAAGAATATTTCAATCCGCCCTCCTGAGCGGCCTCCATGGATCTAAAGGTATATACTATATTGCATTGTCATGGGAGCTAAAGCTGTGTGCAAAATTTCAGCATGATAGGATACCCGGAAGTATTTGTAAAATCGATTGCAAAATTTGTTCCTTGAAGAAAACAGTAATCCGTCCTCTTGAGACCACGGCCATGAATCTGACGGTATAATTGGTATACCATAGTGCATTGTCATCGGAGCTGAAGCTGTGTGCAAAATTTCAGGGTGATCGGGTAACCAGAAGTATTCAAAAAATCGATTGCAAGATTTGTACCGGACAAACAGACAGACAAGAAAGCATAAGCATCTATCCTCGATAATGACCAATGCAAAAAGTGTGCACGTTCGTCATGCATGACACTTTGCATCATCATTTCTTCCTATAGCTATCGGTGCAAATTGATTCCAATTTATAAAGAAAAACACTGCATTCTGATTTAATAAATTCACAAATTGCCTACTGGGATCGATACTCGCACGCATACATACACAAAATATCGCATTTTCTTACGTGACGATTTCTCCCAATTCACTCTACCCGCAAGCCGCGTTAAGGAACTTCGTTCCAAAAAAATCATATCTCCGCCCCCATACATGTTAGGGGGTGGTTAATGGCTCAAAATTTTCGTTAATTAACCTCTACACGGGAAAAATACATTCATTCACCGGACGCGCGTGTGAAAATGTCCGCACACAAAAAAAAATTTGCTTCGAAATATATAATTTATTAATTGAGAAAATAATACAAAACGTAATAACAGACGTTGTCACGTTCAAATTAATAGACGTTGTCACGTTAAAATACGGACGTGATACTTCACATCCAAGACCGTTAATTTTTTTTTCTTTCTTTGTTGATTTCCTTCTTCCAGAGAAACGCCTTCTACACTGACTTCTGCGATGTTATCAGAATAATTTTCAAGTATAACATCATCAGAAGTAACCCAGCAAACCAATCTTTAAGATAACTTAACGAATTCGTTACGGAAATTCGTATATTTTTCCCGAATTCGCAATAGAATTCTGAACAAATTCGGAAAGAAAAATATATGAAGAGGTTGACACGACATCGTTAAAGAAATTCTTTTCGAAATCGTTACGAAATTTAGTAATGATTTAGCAAAGCTTTTTACCCCTAATAAAAGCTTCACATTCATATGGGCCATATACTTTACTAAACTCTTCACATGAAAAAATCTATAGTTAGCCTGGCGGAAATAAAACTCTTAAATGGAATAGAAAGAATTAATTATTATGATTTATTACAAAACACTTGTAACAGTTGTTTTCCGAATTCATTTCGATTTAGTTTCGACTAATCGCCACAGAAAAAAGCTTTAGTTTTTGTTGTTGTATTGCTTCCGAAAACCTTTCGACTTGTAGGAATTCGGAAAGTTTGGTTTGCTGGGAACATTCTGCTGGTGCTCTGCACTCAGGTTACTTGTATTTTCCTGTAAAGATGATAAGAAAATTATTATTAACTTCCCAGTATAGGAAGTTATTGTAATCGGTCCGAAAATCGAAATCGAAATTTCAACGTATTTTCATCTTTCAAGGTCCCAGGAGCATTTTAAGCAAAAAATTGGGAGGAAGTATGTGTGTGTGTGTGTGTGTATGTGCGTATGGATGTGGTCATTTTTTCCTGCACGATTTCGCGCGAACCAAAACTGATATCGACTTCGTTGAGGTGTTGTTCGAAACGTATTAACCGAAATATGATCTGAAAAGAATTTCATGAAATTCGGTCCAGCCGTTTTTTTGTTTAAGCGACGTAAGTGATTTTTGTACCTGCACGATATCGCCCGACCCACGAAAGATATTAACTTACTTGAGGTGCCGTTCGAAGCGTATTAGCGACAATATTATCTGAAAAGATTTTTATAATATTCGGTCCAGCGGTTTTTTGGTTTAAATGACTTAAGTGATTTTTGTACCTGCACGATATCGCGCGAATTATAAAAGATATCGACTTAGTTGGCGTGCCGTTCGAAGAGTATTAACCAAAATATGATCTGAAAAGTTTTTCATAAAATCCGGTCCAGCCGTTTTTTTGTTTAAGCGGCGTAAGTGATTTTTGTACCTGCACGATATGGCCCGAACCACAAAAGATATTGACTTACTTGAGGTGCCGTTCGAAGCGTATTAGCGACAATAAAATCTGAAAAGATTTTTATAATAATCGGTCCAGCGGGTTTTTGGTTTAAATGACTTAAGTGATTTTTGTACCTGCACGATACCGCGCGAATTAAAAACTATATCGACTTCATTGAGGTGCCGAAAAACATTAATACATCAATTTTATATACATTTTCGTCATCCTAATCTTATAAGTGCGCACATTTAGTTTGACATTTTAGCGAAAATATTAATAAACTATTGTGACAAATTCTCGGTATTATGCATATACATATTCTATATTGCCTATTGTTCATTTATTATTAAAATATCCAATCATAATATTCAACATCCATCATACTACTGGGAAGTTGATCGTGTGGACCGAAAGGGTCGAACCCACATCCCAACTAGTTTATGGAATGATTCAATGGCAGAATGACCGTTAGAGCTTTCGGAGTGAACAATTACTTTACCGTATGCATTCAAAAATCAAAACGACATCGACACATAAAAGTCCGGACTACTTGAAAAATAATGAAAATACTATTACTTACATTTTTTTTTTAAAGTTTTATATTCTTCTCGGTATTTTTCCAGTAACACCATTACTTTTCTATAACAGTGTATGTGGTACCCCTTAGTTACACAACAATTATCTGTTAAAACAATATCACCGTATTTATGATTTTTAAAACAACGAAAAGCAATCATGTTTTTCACATTCTTGAATAACTCAAATGTAAAAGCAATGACTTTTATTCTTTTTCGACACAAAAAACACAAAAAATATGGTACAATAAAAATGTTATTAATATAACAAAAAGTACGGAAACAACTTCTTATATAAAGTCTTTTAAAACACCGCAAAAATTATGCTCTGCTCTCTGCTGGTACTAAATATCAGCTAGACCGTCTCAACTACAGGAGGTAGAGTTTTTCTTAGGGTTGGCGCTAGTCCTAGATTCTGGCAGGTATACTACAATAACATAGAAGCAAATAGTTTTAAACTTTATTTTTGCAGTAAAAAGTGATAAAACATTTTATTTAACGCTTTTTACCTCGCATGGATTACCAGGATTTGAGCTTTAGTGATACAAGTGAGAAAATATAAAATCAGGTGCGGTCATGGGACCCCCGTCAGGAACGAAGTTCCTTACGATTTTTCTACAACTGCGAATGTAACTCCAAATAAAATCTGAATATTTTATTTATTTTTACTTTATACCATTTTTCAAGCAAATAATGTAAAGGATCGAATCAAATCAAAAATTTAATTTAATATTTTAGGAAAATATTCATTATAATATTCTTCTTCTTCTTTAACGGCTCTACAACCGGGATCCGGTCCTGGCCTCGCGCAACTGTTCTCTCCACCGGTCCCGATTCTGAGCCGATGTCATCCAGTTTGGCATCCCTAAACTCTGAGCGTCCTGGTCCACGCCATCCTTCCAGCGAAGGTTGGGCCTCCCTCGCTGTCGCACCCCATAGGTCTTACCGCAGAGAACTTTACGAGCAGGCTCATCTTCACTCATACGAGCTAGATGCCCTGCCCACCGGAGCCTACCGAGCTTTATTTTCTTCACAACATCTATGTCGCGATAGCGCTCGTAGATCTCGTCATTGTAGAGTCTCCGGAATCGTCCTTCCTCACATACGGGGCCAACAATCCTCCGAAGTATTTTCCTCTCAAAGACGCCCAAGAGGTTTGAGTGCTTTTTGCTAAGCACCCACGTTTCGGATGCATATGTGAGAACGGGTAAAGGCCTGAACATGTAGCCGAAAGCGAAACGAAAACGAAACGGAACCGAAACGAATTCCAATATGCTATCGATTATATAGCACTCGGACCGAATCGGTTTTTGACATTTCTTGACAATTTATTTACATGTCATGTGTAGATGTCAATAACATCAGCGAATTAATACTAATAATCCAAAATCAAAAATAACATATCAGAGTTTGTCAATAACATCGGCTAGTCATCTTGAAATAACAAACAAACAAACAAGTTTTTATTAAAAAGTTGTGAATTTCAATAATAGTTGTGAATTTAAATAATATATTATACAATAATAACCTACGTAAATAAATATAAAATAAAATGCTGGATATAGAAATGGATTTGCTAGTTTTGCTTTTAATTCAAAAGCTGCAAAAGAGAAAGAGGAAGCAGAACCGTCGCTGGAGTGTACGACCTGTAAATAGGAGCAGGGACAAGTTGGGGTTTTTTAATGTAATGTTTTCAAACATTAAAAGCAACGATCCTGAACAATTTTTTAAATACACCAGAATGACAGTAGAACGTTTTGAGTATTTATTGGCATTAATAAAAACTGATTTAAGAAAGCTCTCAAGAAAGGCAATTTCACCCGAAATGCGGTTAGCTGTTACATTACTGTAAGTAAATAACATATAAATTCTTTCATTTATACTATTTGTTACATTCATGTATTGTAGATATTTGTCTCAAGGGAATTCTATCCAATCTATTTCTTGGAGCTATCACCTTGGGAAAAGCACAACGAGGCAAATTATAATGGAGACTTGTGAAATAATTCACAAAAATTTGAGCCCTTTGTATATGCCTCAAGTTAGCACAGATAAATGGGCGAAAATAGCAGCCGACTTTGCAGATCACTGGAATATGCCTAACTGCGTCGGGGCCATCGATGGAAAGCATATAGCCATAGTATGCCCTGCAAATTCTGGCTCAACTTATTTCAATTATAAGAAATATCATAGCATTGTGCTAATGGCAGCGTGTGATGCACAATGCAAATTTACCTTGATTGATGTGGGAGCATATGGTAGCCAAAGCGATGGTGGCGTCTTCCGTAATTGCGGGTTTGGAGAGAAGATTATAAATAAAACCTTAAATCTACCAAGGGAAAAGTGTCTGCCGAATACAATTGTATATTTTCCTCACTACTTCGTAGGTATGTATAAATATAATAAGTATTTAATAAAGTCGTCTTTACATTAAGCCACAATTTCATTTTCCACTTTTTAGGCGATGCTGCATTTCCGTTAATCGAAAATTTAATGCGACCGTATCCAGGAGGAGACAAATTAACAGATGAGCAAAGAATTTTTAATTATCGGCTATCACGAGCGCTAAGGACCGTATAAAATGCTTTTGGCATTTTAGCTGCACGGTGGCGAATCCTGCTTACGACCATGCATCTTCTGCCAAGAAATGCAATTTCAGTAGTGCTTGCTACGACGTGCTTGCACAATTTTTTAATGGATAGCAGTTCTTCCTCATCTTCTCAATATTGCCCTCCAAATTATGCGGATAGCAGTTTAAGTGATGGGCAGGTTATACAAGGACAGTGGAGGGAAGAAATCACCCCTCTACAATCTGTACGCAGAACAGGCTCTAATAGATCGAAGACGTCAGCATATAACTTCAGAGATATAATGAAGAACTATGTAAATAACATTGGATCTGTTAGTTGGCAACGAAATATTTTGAAATAAAAAACTTTTGTATTAATTCATTTTTGTTTATTCACATTTTTTTTTAAATTTCAGCATAAAATTATATATTTCATAAAAGTAACTTATAAAAAATAATTAACAAAAACAGCTCATTCAATTAACTAATAAAAAAAATAACAAAAACAATATATACTAATTAAACAAAAACAAGTTCCCTGTTTAACAAAATTTAAACATTGCATCACATTTTCGAGTCAGTGTATAGACTAACCATATTTTTTTTATTTTGCTCCAGTAGGTAATTTGTGATGTAGGACCCTATACTTTCATCTTGCAGATGAGGTGGAAATTTTTTTAGATATGATTTTACAAAACCACAAAAGTGGTCTACTGGATCATTTCGATCATCTGCAATGTATTTTTTTTAATGATGCGAAAGTTCCGCAGCTTCATCGTCATCATTTTTTCTTTTACTAGTAGGTCTGCTGCCACTAGATCCCGAGTTGGGATGATCCACTGCTACATGGTCATCGTCACTAAAATCCACCAGTTCGTTTCCCATGTCACTCAAAGAGTCTGTATTTAGGGAATCTGTGAGGAGTTCTCCTATTTTGGGGTAATTACCGTATGTCCTGTAATTTTAAGAAAAGTTATGTAGTAATTAACTGAAAATATATTGCATGTTGTTTACTTATGAGTTTTCACGCTATCCTTTAAAAACATAAGGTGATCAAAATATCCCCATGTTGCACTTTCTTGAGCGCCACTTCCTGATGGACTATTCCGTTTTATATTTTCCTTCTGGAATTTATCGCGCAGATAGGTCCATTTCTTCTTGACCTCTGAAACTAGCAAAATATAAGACATTTAAACAATAAAATAATTTAGAAATTTTTAATTACATAGCAGTACATACCAGTGCATTCAAGCTCTACAGAAATTCTTTTCCAAATCATTTCTTTTTTCTGCGCATCCCTATAGTTTTTATTGTTTTTATTATATAATTCGGGGTAGCTGCCGACAGCCGAAATTAATTTTTCGATTTTCTCCCCGGTTAACATTTCTACGGAAATATTTATTTGTTTATTTATTTCCCAAACAGCAAAATGAAAATTTGATTTTTGAAATTTGACAGCTGATTGTCAAATTTCAAAAATCAAATTTTCATTTTCCAGTGCTGAATAGCTGAAACGAAAGCCGAAATGAAATGAATTTATATCCTCCGCTCCGTTTCGGTTTCGTTCGCTATATAATTGAGTTCATACATTTTCATACAATTTATTTCCTTCGTTTCGGTTCGGTTTCGTTTCGTTTCGGCTACATGTTCAGGCCTTAAGACCATTGTCTTATATAGTAAAAGTTTAGACGTTATGGTTAGATATTTGGATTTGAAGAGCCTTGACAGACTATAGTAGGCTTTGTTGGCTTTTAGCAGTCGTGCGCGTATTTCTGGTTCCATGCTATTGTCGGCTGCTACTATTGACCCAAGGTAGGTAAATGATTTTACCACGTCAAACTCGTGTTCCGCTACCTTGATTGTGGGACCAATGTTAGGTGTGCTTCCAGACGAGGCCACCATGTACTTTGTTTTGCTTTCGTTAATGTGCAGTCCCAGATTTCCTGCCGCTTGCTCAATCTGAGTGAAAGCTTCTTGTACAGCTGTTGTTGTTGTTCTTCCAATGATGTCAATGTCGTCTGCGTAAGCCAGTAATTGGGTGGACTTGTGGAGGATTGTACCCTCACGCCCGAATCTCGGATCACTTTCTCCAACGCCAGGTTGAAAAGGAGGCAGGCCAGACCGTCCCCTTGTCGGAGTCCATTATAGATGTTGATTGGTCTGGACAGTGTTCCGGATACCTTTACTTGGCTTGACACATTGATCATGGTCAACCAACATAGTCTCGTCAGTTTGTTTGGGATGCCGAATTCTCTCATGGCTTTGTAGAGTTCTACCCTGGCTATGCTATCATAGGCGGCTTTAAAGTCTATGAAGAGGTGTTGAATTGAGTTTTGAAACTCTAGACATTTTTCCATAGCCTGCCTCAAGGTGAAAATCTGATCAGTCGTTGATTTGCCTGGGCTGAAGCCACACTGGTAATGGCCTATGATGTTTCTGGCGTATGGGGCCATCCTGTTTTGTAGGATAGCGGAGAATATCTTATACACGGTACTCAACAACGTTATACCGCGATAATTAGTGCACGCTGTGATATCTCCTTTTTTGTGTACCGGACAGAGGATGCCTTTTCTCTAGTCTTCTGGCATCACTTCCTGCTCCCATACTTGCACAATTAATTCATGAATCGCTTGGTGTAATGTAGGCCCTCCATATTTAACCAGCTCCGCTGCGAGGCCGTCTGCACCCGAGGCCTTGTTGTTTTTGAGCCGGCTGATGGCTCTGCTAACTTCTTCTATGCTTGGTGGCGGCAGCATAGCATTGTCATCAGATATTGGTGGAGCCTCCGAATCCTCAGTTAGCTCGCCATTCAGCAATTCATGAAAGTGCTCTTCCCATCGCTCCAAGATGCCTTTAGGATCGGTGATCAGATTCCCTTCTTTGTCCTTGCAGTATGTGCAACGTGGTGTGAATTGCGTCATACTGCGGACTCTTTGGTAGAACTCCCGCGCCTGGTGCGGCCGTCGTTCTCTGTACTGTTCTAGCTCACAGACGAGATTTTTTTCCCAGGCTTCCTTTCTCCGTCTGTGAATTCTCTTTTCTTCTTTTCTGAGCTCTTTATAGTTCTCTTCGCGTGCCCGTGTTCTCTGAGACTGCTGCATGGCTCGGTACGCAGCATTCTTACGTTCAGTTGCCAGCTTGCATTCATTATCGAACCACTCGTTCCGATCTTTACGACTTCTGCCTAAGATGGAATCAGCAGTACTAATGACAGTATTTTTAAGGCGGGTCCAGTTCTCTTCAACGCCCGGCATCTCATCCCCAGGACTTAGGGCGAGTTCTAATGCATGACCGTAGCTGTTTCTGGCCATTTCATTGCGTAGTGCAGCTGTGTTGATTCGAGCCTGATCAGCGGGTACAAAGCTTTTCAGCGTTGTAATGCGCTCTCGGAGCACCATACCAACAAGATAGTGATCCGAGTCGAAGTTGGCACCTCGGTACCTTCGTACCGTCATCAGACCCGAAAGGTGGCGGCGGTCTATCAACACATGATCTATTTGGTTGCGAGTGGCTCCATCAGGAGATACCCAGGTGGCTTTATGGATATCTTTACGCGCAAATCTAGTACTTGCAACGACCAAGTTCTTACTTGCTGCCATCTCTACAACTCGCTGTCCATTGTCATTAGTGTTTTCATGCAAGCTGTGGTTGCCGACATATTGCCTGTATATGGGCTCCCGGCCTACTTTGGCGTTCAGATCTCCCAGTATGATTTTTACATCATACCTGGGGCAGGCATTAAGTTCCCGTTCAACTAATTCGAAGAATTCTTCTTTATCATCATCCGGGGACTCTTCTGTAGGTGCGTGAACGTTTATGAGGCTGATGTTCTTAAATTTACCTCGCACACGAAGGGAGCATAGCCTTTCGTTTATCGCTTTAAAGCCGATAATGGTAGGCTTCATTCTTTTGCTAACCATAAAACCTACTCCTAGAACATGGTGTTTTGTATGACAGCTGTAATATACGTCATACTCAGGTTTTTGCAAAACACCATTCCCTGTCCACCTCATCTCCTGAATGGCGGTAATGTCAGCTTTATACTTTGACAGGGTATCGGCTAGATGTTTTGAAGCTCGAGTTCTGTACAGGGTTCGAACGTTCCATGAAAAAATTCGTAAATCGTTTTGCCTTTTTCGTTGCCGTGGTCGTCGTCGTTTATTCCAGTATCCGAGGCATGTTGCTCGTTCCGTAATAATTGTTTTTTACGGGTGAGGTTATTAGCCTCACGCCAACCTTACTTGGAAGGGACTAGCCCGATCATATTAGCCTATCCTCTCTCATAGAATAGTTACCAGTGGCCACCGCTAGGAGGTTATGATCGCACTTCCATCAGTCCGAAATAGTTACGGCACGTGCATGTTATGCTACATGTTATTCCCCCTATTCCGCTGATGACTGACCACCATTATAATATTAACATTCCAAAACTTTCCAAAAAAAAATTTCAAATTTTATCACCAAATTGTAACATAGAAATTATTGGCTTATGATAACTATAATAAGATGCATATACTTCAGAATCAATTTTGTCCAAGAATCTTGAAAAAACGGCATCAACTGTAGTACAGTATTTCGTTGTGTACTGTGCTGGATCGTTATTCATACTCAAATTAAATGTGTCAGATAAAAAGGATGTGAAGATTTTAAATTTGTCTTTTTCATTGAAGTTAATATTAAAGTCTCCAGCTAATATTAGTGGAAGCTTATGACATAGTAGTTTAGATTCTCTCTCAGTATATTTTAACAGGGATCGATGAATAAATAATGTAATATCCTCAATCTTTTGATTTGGTGATATATAAACAGCTACAATAACTATTTCATGATCGTTTCTTATTTTACAAATCACTGAACAAATGTCTCCAACTGATGAATGTCTAGTACTCAATGCACTCATGTTTGACAAAATAGTTTCCATATTTGGTTGGCAAATGTTGACACTATCTTTATAGTTTTGGTATATTGCGACCCCACCTGCATGAATACATATTGTCTCGTTTATAATGAGAAATGCAATTGAAATCAGGGTTTGAAAGCAAAGTAAACTTAAAGCAAAGCAGATGTTTTTAAACTTACTTTGCCGTAGACTGTGAAAGTTTCTTGTTGCTGTTTGCTGCAAAAGCTGTTGCTTTCAAATTACTTAAAAGCTTTCGGGGGCATGCTGGCCCGGCTGCGAATGATTCGGCCTTAAAATACTTTGCTATGAAATGCTTTCTGTCTCCTTACAGTTTTCAGAGCTTTGCTCTCCAAGGCTGTGAAGTATTGCTGTGAAAGGCTTTTTGTTTGCTTACAGTTTTCAGAGCTTTGCTTTCCAAGGCTGTGAGGTATTACTTTGCTCTTTTCAGCTTTAATTTCATGGTCCAATGGTACTTGGTTTGGAGGGGTGAATCTTTTATATTTTAATATTAATAATAAACGAAAAATATAGCGAGGACTTTAATCGGTGGGACTCTCTTTCTATTTGCATGTGAAACAGATAATGCGGATAATATTTGACTACTAGTAGTGGCAATACTAAAATCAATTTTGTGTATCCGTTCCAAGTGCCCCTTTAAATTATTTGCCCTATCACCTTTCATGGTGACTCCACATGTTTTACATATTGCACTGTTTTCACTATTTTTTTCAAAATATTGCCAAACTACTTCTTTTCGAACCCTCATTCTACAAAAGAAATTAATTAGTGAATAGAAAAAATTCAAATAAAGTCTCAATTTCAATTAAACCCACGATGGTATTTTTCGCCACAATTATAATTGATGAACCATTAAAAATTATTTTGGTGAGGTAAATATATTCCACTATTGAAATTACATCCGCAAGGAAAAACCTGAATTATGTTCAAATGTAAATACATCCAATGTCCAAGATGAAGATAATGGCAACACTCTTTTGAATAATTATTTTCTACAAGGTGCGGAAAATAGGCCACTAGAAGACATAGATCTAAGGAGTACATTAGAAAGAGTGTCCTTAACTTTTCCGGAACTAGAGTGCAAATATTCCATTTTTAGAAAGGGGAAAGGTATAGCGAAACAGAGTTATATTCTAACAAATGTATGTTTTGCGAACCCCCAGTACAGGTCAATGTGAAAAAGATATTTTCGCCCTTAAAATTCAACATAAATAGCTGCCCACAAGGATATCTTCGCCACACAATATTAAATGATAAACTTCGGTATGTAACTTCAATTGTAGAGTAAATATACTCCACGAAAATATCTTTTAATGTTGATCAAAATTAGTATATAAAAATATATTTCTCGAATATGACCAAATAAATACCCAACAAATTATCGGCAACTCAAAGTACCATCATACCAGCAAAATACTTATACAGTGCATACATACTTTGTAAAATTAAAAATACTGCAGGTACAACACTAATTATTTATTTGTCGATATATTAACACACGTTTTAAGCAAAAAAGGTAATGCGCATGCTACACAGAATGAAAATCTAAGCAAAGTAGATTGAAAATCTCAGCAAAGTATTTAACAGCCTGGAACTTCAAAGCTTTGAAAAACTGTAAAGGCTGTAAGCAAATAAAAGGCTTTTCGCAGCTAAGTATAATAAAACCGAAGCATTTGCAGCCGGACCAGCATGCTCCTGAAAGCTTTTAAGTAATTCGAAAGCAACAGCATTTGCAGTGAACAGCAACAAGAAACTTTCACAGCCTACAGCAAAAAGCTTGAATATATGATTGCTGTAAAGCAAAGCAAAGAAAATTACTGTGGCCTTCTTAGCAGTAAAGCAAAGTCAACAGCAAAAGTTTAAAATTGCTGCAACAATTTAAACCCTGATTGAAATTAGGAAGGATAATTTCTTCTTCATTTCTCATCCATGTTTCAGTAAGTAATAGAATATTACAATTTTCAGTAACTGGATCAATGAAATCTAAAATATGATTTTTTAAACTTTGGCAATTAAAAGTTAATACTGAAAGACCTATTTTGTTACAAATCATATCCAAAACCATTTGCGTTCTGGTCTGCAATGTGTTTAAAGATAATCTTTGAAATTCTTGCAGCAATTTCTCTGTTGATCTAGCTTGCTTTCGATTATGATAAAACTTAAATTTCGTTGGATCATCTTGAGGTGTTACAATATATAAATTTTCTATATTTGTTGCACGAGATAACGCAACGTATACAAGTTCTTGGGAATGATCTTTGCTGTACTCGTAAACAATTTCACTGAAAGTTCCACCCTGTATCATTTGATACCCATGTCGAGGGAACTGTGAAGAAAATGGTAATCCGCCCTCTTGAGATGGCCGCCATGGACCAAACGATATATTGAGTACACTATATTCCTTATGGTGTCCCACTTATCATACCCTTTTATTTGATACCCATGTCTCGGGTGTTGTGAAGAAAATAATAATCCGCCCTCTTGAGATGACCGCCATGAAGATAAAGACATAGCCTACTGCATTTTACTTATAATGGCCTTTCATTTGATACCCATGCCGAGGGGGTTGTGAAGAAAATGGTAATCCGCCCTCTTGAGATGGCCGCCATGGACCAAATGATATATTGAGTATGGTATATTGCTTATGGTGTTTCACTTATCATACTCTTTCATTTGATACCCATGTCGAGGGAACTGTGAAGAAAATGGTAATCCGCCCTCTTGAGATGGCCGCCATGGACCAAACGATATATTGAGTACACTATATTTCTTATGGTGTCCCACTTATCATACCCTTTTATTTGATACCCATTCTCGGGTGTTGTGAAGAAAATAGTAATCCGCCCTCTTGAGATGACCGCCATGAAGATAAAGACATAGCCTACTGCATTCTACTTATAATGCCCTTTCCTTTGATACCCATGCCCTGGGGTTGTGAAGAAAATGGTAATCCGCCCTCTTGAGATGACCACCATGGACCAAACGATAAATTGAATATTCTATATTGCTTATGGTGTTCTTCTTATCATACTCTTTCATTTGATACCCATTTCAAAGGGGTTGTGATGAAGATGGTAATCCGCCCTCTTGAGATGGCCGCCATGGCCCAAATGATAAATTGAGTATACTATATTTCTTATGGTGTTCCACTTATCATACTCTTTCATTTGATACCCATGTCGAGCGCACTGTGAAGATGATGGCCACTATTGACCAAATGATAGATTGAGTATACTATATTGCTTACTAGCAAAAAACCCGCGTGCGTTGCAACGCCTTTCAATAAAAAAAGATTATGTGTGCACAGTCCGCGGTAGGAAAAAGTATAATGAAAAAAAGAACAAATCTGCAAAATTGATTTTGTATACATATAAAAATTTAGAGTTGAACTAATACAGTTCTTCTTCATAACAAATCTGAAAACTTATTTCCACAGGTTAGGGGGAATTTAAGGAATTTCCCACTTTTCAGAAAGTGCCAAAGTTCACGGCAATATGGGGCACTTATTCGTTGATGTGGAGACTTTTTTGTAAACAACCAAAACAAAATTTGCTTTACAATGCAAACAGCCTTTTTTTAATTGAACTATATACAGTTCTTCCTCATACAAATCTGAAAACATATTTCTACCGTTTCTACTGTTAGGGGGAATTTAAGAAATTTCCCACTTTTCAGAATGTGGCAAACTTCACGGGAATAGGGGAATGGCATTGGTTTTTTATAAAATATTTCCTGACATGGGGACTTTTTTTGTAAACAACAAAAATAAAATTTATAAAGAGGATTTCTTAGCTGAACTAATACAGTTCTTCTTCATAACAAATCTGAAAACTTATTTCCACAGGTTAGGGGGAATTTAAGGAATTTCCCACTTTTCAGAAAGTGCCAAAGTTCACGGCAATAGGGGGCACTTATTCGTTGATGTGGAGACTTTTTTGTAAACAACCAAAACAAAATTTGCTTTACAATGCAAACAGCCTTTTTTTAATTGAACTATATACAGTTCTTCCTCATACAAATCTGAAAACATATTTCTACCGTTTCTACTGTTAGGGGGAATTTAAGAAATTTCCCACTTTTCAGAATGTGGCAAACTTCACGGGAATAGGGGAATGGCATTGGTTTTTTATAAAATATTTCCTGACATGAGGACTTTTTTTGTAAACAACAAAAATAAAATTTATAAAGAGGATTTCTTAGCTGAACTAATACAGTTCTTCTTCATAACAAATCTGAAAACTTATTTCCACAGGTTAGGGGGAATTTAAGGAATTTCCCACTTTTCAGAAAGTGCCAAAGTTCACGGCAATAGGGGGCACTTATTCGTTGATGTGGAGACTTTTTTGTAAACAACCAAAACAAAATTTGCTTTACAATGCAAACAGCCTTTTTTTAATTGAACTATATACAGTTCTTCCTCATATAAATCTGGAAACCTATTTCTACCGTTTCTACTGTTAGGGGGAATTTAAGAAATTTCCCACTTTTCAGAAAGTGCCAAACTTCACGGCAATAGGGGGCACTTATTCGTTGATGTGGAGACTTTTTTGTAAACAACCAAAACAAAATTTGCTTTACAATGCAAACAGCCTTTTTTTAATTGAACTATATACAGTTCTTCCTCATACAAATCTGAAAACATATTTCTACTGTTTCCACTGTTTAGGGGCAATTTAAGAAATTTCCCACTTTTTAGAAAGTGGCCAAGTTCACGGCAATAGGGTCGGGGAATGGAACTTATTTGTTTTTTTATAAAATATTTCGTGATGTGTAGACTTTTTTTGGAAACAACCAAAACCAAATTTGCCTTTTTATAATTGAACTATATACAGTTCTTCCTCACAATTGGCAAATTCGTCAGCCATATTGGCGCGGCCATTTTGAATTTATAAGGTCCGATCAAACATTCGTTATTTGCTACCTCAAAAAACCCCAGATATCGATTTTCATTGGAATCGGATCACAATTGGCAAATTCGTCGGCCATATTGGGGCGGCCATTTTGAATTTATTAGTTTTGTTTAAACATTCGTTATTTGCTACCTCATAAAACTCCAGATACCGATTGTCATTGGAATCGGAATACAATTGGCAAATTCGTCAGCTATATTGGCGCGGCCATTTTGAATTTATAAGGTCCGATCAAACATTCGTTATTTGCTACCTCAAAAAACCCCAGATATCGATTTTCATTGGAATCGGATCACAATTGGCAAATTCGTCGGCCATATTGGCGCGGCCATTTTGAATTTTTAAGTTTTGACCACAAATTCGTTTTTAGCGACCTTAAGAACCCCTAGATACCCACTTTCATTGAAATCGGAACACAATTTGCAAATTCATATTTTGGTGGCCATTTTGAATTTCGGTCATTTTTCGGCGGCCATTTTGAATTTCGAAAATCGGGCTTCGAGGTGTTTCAGGGCAGACCCCAACGGACCTTCGTGCAAAATTTCGAAGCTCTACGATGACTGGTGCGCCCGCTATAGCGCACACATACATACACGCATACAGAAACTTTCTTTTATTAATTAGACTAGCAAAAAACCCGCGTGCGTTGCAACGCCTTTCAATAAAAAAAGATTATGTGTGCACAGTCCGCGGTAGGAAAAAGTATAATGAAAAAAAGAACAAATCTGCAAAATTGATTTTGGATACATATAAAAATTTAGAGTTACCTATAAAAAATATGTTACAACTTTTTTTTAAATTTGATGTTGAGCGCCACCTATCGGAAGAAGTACAATCGACACCTAGCAAACATATTTTTTGGATATGTTTGTCTAAGTGTCTATCGTACTTCTTGTGCTTTTGCTCGCACAGCGGTGCCCGTGATAAACTTATCTTAATTAATAAAAGAAAGTTTCTGTATGCGTGTATGTATGTGTGCGCTATAGCGGGCGCACCAGTCATCGTAGAGCTTCGAAATTTTGCACGAAGGTCCGTTGGGGTCTGCCACAAATCTGAAAACATATTTCTACCGTTTCTACTGTTAGGGGGAATTTAAGAAATTTCCCACTTTTCAGAATGTGGCAAACTTCACGGGAATAGGGGAATGGCATTGGTTTTTTATAAAATATTTCCTGACATGGGGACTTTTTTTGTAAACAACAAAAATAAAATTTATAAAGAGGATTTCTTAGCTGAACTAATACAGTTCTTCTTCATAACAAATCTGAAAACTTATTTCCACAGGTTAGGGGGAATTTAAGGAATTTCCCACTTTTCAGAAAGTGCCAAAGTTCACGGCAATAGGGGGCACTTATTCGTTGATGTGGAGACTTTTTTGTAAACAACCAAAACAAAATTTGCTTTACAATGCAAACAGCCTTTTTTTAATTGAACTATATACATTTCTTCCTCATACAAATCTGAAAACATATTTCTACCGTTTCTACTGTTAGGGGGAATTTAAGAAATTTCCCACTTTTCAGAATGTGGCAAACTTCACGGGAATAGGGGAATGGCATTGGTTTTTTATAAAATATTTCCTGACATGGGGACTTTTTTTGTAAACAACAAAAATAAAATTTATAAAGAGGATTTCTTAGCTGAACTAATACAGTTCTTCTTCATAACAAATCTGAAAACTTATTTCCACAGGTTAGGGGGAATTTAAGGAATTTCCCACTTTTCAGAAAGTGCCAAAGTTCACGGCAATAGGGGGCACTTATTCGTTGATGTGGAGACTTTTTTGTAAACAACCAAAACAAAATTTGCTTTACAATGCAAACAGCCTTTTTTTAATTGAACTATATACAGTTCTTCCTCATATAAATCTGGAAACCTATTTCTACCGTTTCTACTGTTAGGGGGAATTTAAGAAATTTCCCACTTTTCAGAAAGTGCCAAACTTCACGGCAATAGGGGGCACTTATTCGTTGATGTGGAGACTTTTTTGTAAACAACCAAAACAAAATTTGCTTTACAATGCAAACAGCCTTTTTTTAATTGAACTATATACAGTTCTTCCTCATACAAATCTGAAAACATATTTCTACTGTTTCCACTGTTTAGGGGAAATTTAAGAAATTTCCTACTTTTTAGAAAGTGGCCAAGTTCACGGCAATAGGGTCGGGGAATGGAACTTATTTGTTTTTTTATAAAATATTTCGTGATGTGTAGACTTTTTTTGGAAACAACCAAAACCAAATTTGCCTTTTTATAATTGAACTATATACAGTTCTTCCTCACAATTGGCAAATTCGTCAGCCATATTGGCGCGGCCATTTTGAATTTATAAGGTCCGATCAAACATTCGTTATTTGCTACCTCAAAAAACCCCAGATATCGATTTTCATTGGAATCGGATCACAATTGGCAAATTCGTCGGCCATATTGGGGCGGCCATTTTGAATTTATTAGTTTTGTTTAAACATTCGTTATTTGCTACCTCATAAAACTCCAGATACCGATTGTCATTTGAATCGGAATACAATTGGCTAATTCGTCAGCCATATTGGCGCGGCCATTTTGAATTTATAAGGTCCGATCAAACATTCGTTATTTGCTACCTCAAAAAACCCCAGATATCGATTTTCATTGGAATCGGATCACAATTGGCAAATTCGTCGGCCATATTGGCGTGGCCATTTTGAATTTTTAAGTTTTGACCACAAATTCGTTTTTAGCGACCTTAAGAACCCCTAGATACCCACTTTCATTGAAATCGGAACACAATTTGCAAATTCATATTTTGGTGGCCATTTTGAATTTCGGTCATTTTTCGGCGGCCATTTTGAATTTCGAAAATCGGGCTTCGAGGTGTTTCAGGGCAGACCCCAACGGACCTTCGTGCAAAATTTCGAAGCTCTACGATGACTGGTGCGCCCGCTATAGCGCACACATACATACACGCATACAGAAACTTTCTTTTATTAATTAGACTAGCAAAAAACCCGCGTGCGTTTCAACGCCTTTCAATAAAAAAAGATTATGTGTGCACAGTCCGCGGTAGGAAAAAGTATAATGAAAAAAAGAACAAATCTGCAAAATTGATTTTGTATACATATAAAAATTTAGAGTTGAACTAATACAGTTCTTCTTCATAACAAATCTGAAAACTTATTTCCACAGGTTAGGGGGAATTTAAGGAATTTCCCACTTTTCAGAAAGTGCCAAAGTTCACGGCAATATGGGGCACTTATTCGTTGATGTGGAGACTTTTTTGTAAACAACCAAAACAAAATTTGCTTTACAATGCAAACAGCCTTTTTTTAATTGAACTATATACAGTTCTTCCTCATACAAATCTGAAAACATATTTCTACCGTTTCTACTGTTAGGGGGAATTTAAGAAATTTCCCACTTTTCAGAATGTGGCAAACTTCACGGGAATAGGGGAATGGCATTGGTTTTTTATAAAATATTTCCTGACATGGGGACTTTTTTTGTAAACAACAAAAATAAAATTTATAAAGAGGATTTCTTAGCTGAACTAATACAGTTCTTCTTCATAACAAATCTGAAAACTTATTTCCACAGGTTAGGGGGAATTTAAGGAATTTCCCACTTTTCAGAAAGTGCCAAAGTTCACGGCAATAGGGGGCACTTATTCGTTGATGTGGAGACTTTTTTGTAAACAACCAAAACAAAATTTGCTTTACAATGCAAACAGCCTTTTTTTAATTGAACTATATACAGTTCTTCCTCATACAAATCTGAAAACATATTTCTACCGTTTCTACTGTTAGGGGGAATTTAAGAAATTTCCCACTTTTCAGAATGTGGCAAACTTCACGGGAATAGGGGAATGGCATTGGTTTTTTATAAAATATTTCCTGACATGGGGACTTTTTTTGTAAACAACAAAAATAAAATTTATAAAGAGGATTTCTTAGCTGAACTAATACAGTTCTTCTTCATAACAAATCTGAAAACTTATTTCCACAGGTTAGGGGGAATTTAAGGAATTTCCCACTTTTCAGAAAGTGCCAAAGTTCACGGCAATAGGGGGCACTTATTCGTTGATGTGGAGACTTTTTTGTAAACAACCAAAACAAAATTTGCTTTACAATACAAACAGCCTTTTTTTAATTGAACTATATACAGTTCTTCCTCATATAAATCTGGAAACCTATTTCTACCGTTTCTACTGTTAGGGGGAATTTAAGAAATTTCCCACTTTTCAGAAAGTGCCAAACTTCACGGCAATAGGGGGCACTTATTCGTTGATGTGGAGACTTTTTTGTAAACAACCAAAACAAAATTTGCTTTACAATGCAAACAGCCTTTTTTTAATTGAACTATATACAGTTCTTCCTCATACAAATCTGAAAACATATTTCTACTGTTTCCACTGTTTAGGGGCAATTTAAGAAATTTCCCACTTTTTAGAAAGTGGCCAAGTTCACGGCAATAGGGTCGGGGAATGGAACTTATTTGTTTTTTTATAAAATATTTCGTGATGTGTAGACTTTTTTTGGAAACAACCAAAACCAAATTTGCCTTTTTATAATTGAACTATATACAGTTCTTCCTCACAATTGGCAAATTCGTCAGCCATATTGGCGCGGCCATTTTGAATTTATAAGGTCCGATCAAACATTCGTTATTTGCTACCTCAAAAAACCCCAGATATCGATTTTCATTGGAATCGGATCACAATTGGCAAATTCGTCGGCCATATTGGGGCGGCCATTTTGAATTTATTAGTTTTGTTTAAACATTCGTTATTTGCTACCTCATAAAACTCCAGATACCGATTGTCATTGGAATCGGAATACAATTGGCAAATTCGTCAGCTATATTGGCGCGGCCATTTTGAATTTATAAGGTCCGATCAAACATTCGTTATTTGCTACCTCAAAAAACCCCAGATATCGATTTTCATTGGAATCGGATCACAATTGGCAAATTCGTCGGCCATATTGGCGCGGCCATTTTGAATTTTTAAGTTTTGACCACAAATTCGTTTTTAGCGACCTTAAGAACCCCTAGATACCCACTTTCATTGAAATCGGAACACAATTTGCAAATTCATATTTTGGTGGCCATTTTGAATTTCGGTCATTTTTCGGCGGCCATTTTGAACTTCGAAAATCGGGCTTCGAGGTGTTTCAGGGCAGACCCCAACGGACCTTCGTGCAAAATTTCGAAGCTCTACGATGACTGGTGCGCCCGCTATAGCGCACACATACATACACGCATACAGAAACTTTCTTTTAATAATTAGATGAAGTTCTACTTTTCATAGCCTTTTATTTTGATACCCATGTCTGGGTGTTGTGCAGAAAATGGTAACCCGCCCTCTTGAGATGACCGCCATGAATATAAAGACATAGCCTATGGCATTCTACTTATAATGCCCTTTCATTTGATACCCATCTCAAGTTGGTTGGGAAGATAATGGTAATCCGCCCTCTTGAGATGACCGCCATGGACCAAACGATATGTTGAATATTCTATATTGCTTATGGTGTTCTACTTATCGAACTCTTTGATTTAATACCCATCTCGAAGGGGTTGTGAAAAAAATGGTAATCCGCCCTCTTGAGAAGGCTGCCATGGACCAAATGATATTTTGAGTATACTATATTGCTTATGGTGTTCTACTTATCATATCCTTTCATTGGATACCCATGTCGAAGGGGTTGTGAAGAATATTTCAATCCGCCCTCCTGAGCGGCCTCCATGGATCTAAAGGTATATACTATATTGCATTGTCATGGGAGCTAAAGCTGTGTGCAAAATTTCAGCATGATAGGATACCCGGAAGTATTTGTAAATTCGATTGCAAAATTTGTTCCTTGAAGAAAACAGTAATCCGTCCTCTTGAGACCACGGCCATGAGTCTGACGGTATAATTGGTATACCATAGTGCATTGTCATCGGAGCTGAAGCTGTGTGCAAAATTTCAGGGTGATCGGGTAACCAGAAGTATTCAAAAAATCGATTGCAAGATTTGTACCTGACAAACAGACAGACAAGAAAGCATAAGCATCTATCCTCGATAATGACCAATGCAAAAAGTGTGCACGTTCGTCATGCATGACACTTTGCATCATCATTTCTTCCTATAGCTATCGGTGCAAATTGATTCCAATTTATAAAGAAAAACACTGCATTCTTATTTAATAAATTCACAAATTGCCTACTGGGATCGATACTCGCACGCATACTGTACGAAATTCTTTTATTTCGCTTTGTAACAATTGAAATTAAATTGGTCTAAGGCACATAAACCTAGACCCTTGTAGTTTAGTGCAAAGGCTCATAGACCAGTACACTTGAATATTAAGAAAAATGATTGAAACTCGCTGTTTTAATGCTGAAAAACAACTGACGACTTTATTTAAAAAACTGACTTTTATACAATAATAACTTATTCCTAAATCTGCAATTTTCGAGGGAAGAATTTTCCCATAGAATCATAAATTCATTCTTTCTCATAGGTATCGTAAATTGCTCTCGCAGCAATTTACGCCAGTTGCATTTAAAATTGGTGTCTTATTACGTCTGGCAATTTGCGCCAGATACATTAAAAATGAAATATCAGATTACGTTTTGGATGATAATAAAATTCTTCTATGAGAAAGCATGAATTTATGATATATGATTAGGTTTTGTTTTTTTTGGATTTATTTTAGAGATTAAGCAAATATGAATTATGAATTAATATTATGAATTAATTTAAATGTTAGAATAATGATGATTGATTCCTCAACATTCTCCCCCCGTTGAATGATGTATTCAACAGGATTTTGAATCAAAGTTGGCGGTGAAGTCCCTGTTTCTGGTTGGTGTGTTGTAATGGTTGTCGTCAGGTTGCGGCGACTCAATTATCTCCTTGGGCTTAGTGCTGCTGGACCATAAAGCTATTCTGTGTCTCCATATGAGGTATGCGCTTAAAATTATGATGAGGAGTAGACTGAAGTAAGCTATAGAGTATTGATGAATCTCATGATGATTAAGCGTTGCTGGGAGTTCACTATGTACCTCCAAGAGTTTCTTCTTTATTTCGGCCAACTCTTCAAAATGAGGTGAATAATCGTGTGTTTGAAGTACTATTGGTTGAAGCTGTTTGCTTGTTAAATTTTCAGTTAGATTCTGTGATGGAGTGAATGAGAGTCGCACCGTCGTTGGATACAATTTGTGTCCCTGTATTGTTAACTGTTGCTGTTTAATAACGCAATCGGCCATTATCCTTAACAGTCCTGATTTTTCTATATAGAATTTTGTTGTTTTATCACCGCATACTACATTCAGCGCTGTCCTCTCCTTCAAGGAATATATCCATTGGTTGGTTGCTCGTAGTTGTATCCAATGTGCCCTGTTTTCGGTCTTGACGACATGACATAACGGCGATTGTTGGTCTTCATTGATGAAGTTCATTTCGCAGGCACTAACATTAGAGCCTCTTCTGTACAACGGATGATTCTGCTTGATGATATCTTTCTCTGTTGAAGAAAATACATGAAAGAAGCTCTTGATCCGTCACTGGGTAATATTTATCCCTGTAGAGATTCATTATTAGGTATGGGAATGATGGTTGGATTGCTACGAATGTATCGTTCATTTGTACTGGAACTGGTACTATATGGAAGAGTTCTAAGTTTTCCGACGCCAGCAGTGGTAGCGAAATTTTGAAAATAATGTGATTTGGTTCTGCTTTTCCAGTGACAGTGATGAGGCTGTAAAAGCTTAATATATTCTCCGGTACTGCTGGCAGTTTGAGTGACGCTGGAAGGTGGATTTTGATTTTATTGATCTCCTCGCGGAGTTGAGATGGTGTTATGAGTAAAGGGCTTATTCTCCCATGGTGCGTATCGACTAGTACATCCAAAATGGTATTTTGAATGCGAAGAAAATTGGACGCGAGTAGCATGGTTCGAATTGCTACTGTCGTGAAGAGTTGTGAGAGCTGCTTTTGTTGTAGTTCCTGTTGGATGGTTGTTAATCCTGTAATCAGTTGGTTGATGTGATCATCTACGGACAGCAATTTTGCTCTAATGGACTCCTGGTCATTTCTCATCACATTTATTGTTGCATCTATTAGCGAGGTTTGATTCTTCACTAATTCTGAGAGATGAAGCTCGTTTCTCTCGACCTTTTGGATAGTCATGGACATTTCTTTAGCGTATTCGGAGTCTAAAACTCCGAACAGCGCATTGGCCATGTTTCCAATGAAATTTAGTGCGCCTCTCCGTTTGCGATTGTGGTCAGGCTGCTTGACGAGTAACTCGTTATTTTTTGACAAGTCGCCCATAAGCTGTTGAAACTGTGCCATCGTTTGAAGGCAAAGCTCATGTTGTTCTAGTTGGCCGCATATTTCTTGTAACTTGCTGATAAATTGTTGAAGCGTGTAAAGCTCTTGCCAAAATGGCTCCATGTTGTAGAATGCGATTAGATTCCATTCACTGGAGATAATATTTGATGGTCCCAAATTTTCAAAATAGATTCCCGGTTGATTTTTGAAAGGTGTTATTTCAACGGGGGTAGCCCAAGTTGTAGGAAGAATTAAACAAGTGAGAAGTAATGTCATGATGGCAGATCCCATTGAGCCTCTTATTTTCTTCCTTGGCGGTGACTTAGTTGTGTGCTTTTCGTTGGGTCTGTTTTCTTCAGTAGACGTTGTTGCCTGGGGTCCAAGGGGGTCCGATGGCTGATGCAACTTTGAGGATTCTTCTCTTGCTTTGGATTCTTCCTCGTTCCCTGCTTCAGGATTCTCTATTGGTAGAGGTGCTAGTTTGTGGATGGGGCGGCGTAGCACCCCTGTAGAAGTTTTAACATAAGCAACACGGACGAGACCGTCATTTCCAGCGTGAGTTTGTAATATTCGTCCTAATAACCAGCGTAACGGAGGAGTATTGTCTTCCTTGATTATGACCATGTCGCTTTGTTTGATGTTTTGTGATCGTTGCCTCCACTTGGCACGATATTGAAGCTCGTTCAAGTATTCCTTCTGCCATCTGCGCCAGAATTCATTTTTAAGATGTGTGACAAGTTTCCACCGTGTGAGAAGATTTACGTTCGGAGGTTTGGCGTGAGAGTCCACGGTTGACGTTAGGGGCTCCCCTATTAAAAAATGCCCTGGAGTGAGTGCCATCAAATCATTGGGATTTGTAGACATTGGGGTAAGAGGTCTTGAATTCAGAATGGCCTCCACCTCTATTACAACTGTCTCCATCTCCTCGTAGGTAAGCGAGGCGGCTACTAACGTTGATTGAAGTAAATGCTTCGCTGACTTAACGGCAGCTTCCCACAGGCCACCAAAGTGTGGAGCTCGTGGAGGTATCATGTGAAAATCAGTACCTCTGGAGCTGCATGTTGTTACGATTCTGTTAATTGAATCTTCAGATTGAATAAGTTGTTGTAATTCGGTCAATTGATTTCTTGCACCTGTCGCGTCTCCAAAGACGCGAAAATCTGAAAAAACCGAACAACAACAACAACAACATGAAAATAAAAACATTAAAATTACACCGCAAAAAGAACTTTATTTTCTGAACACAAAATTAGAGACTTAAACTACACCATTTCACTAAAAAATATGAACCTGCAAGTAAAATCATTAGTAATAACAACGTAAATCAAATAATTACCTTAGAAATTCCGCCGCCGCAAAATCGCAAAACCCCGTCGGCAAATCTACAAGAAAGCAAAATTAATCAACAGAAATAAAAACAAGTTCCACAAAATACTTACCCGCCAACACTGACGTCCAAAACTCCGCCTCCCGAAATTCCCACCATCATAAATCAACTGAAAATACATAAATGTGGATAAATTAATAATAGAAAATATATCAGCGAAAACTATGTATACTTACCCACAATAATACTTCAATTTGACAGAAGAAGAAGAGAAAGAGACGATCAGCTGTTTGAGTGGCTCCATGAACCAAATTATATACTTCGAAATTCGAAATTCAAGGTTCCCCACCAATTTCAGGGCAAAATAAATATCGGCGCACAGTCCGCGTCAAACTCAGATCACTTTTGGTCTTTAAGCGCGCTGAAGCTTAAGACTTCTAGAAAAAATTGAGCTTGAAATTTTTTCTATCGAAACAGTGATTTCACCCAACCCAAAAGGAGATCGAGTTGAACTCTCCTTAATAAATCCAAGGATCTATTGACGCGACAAGTCAATATCCGACGAAAACTGCGTTGAAGGTTTTCACCCATATCCCATACGAGATCCGCTAACGAGACTGAGTTAGCATCTCAGACCCACAGAGGTCTCTAATCAGAAGCATTATCATTTCAGAGTAAAGGCAGAAATTGTCACCCAGAAACCCAGCGGAAGGCAACCAAGAAGAAAAACTCCACTGTACAAGTTTATTTGATTCAAGGCGTACGAGATTAAAATTAAGTCCCAGAGTGATTATTAATTAGAATTTTATTAAAGACTGAATTTTGAGTGTCATTTTATTAAAGACTGAATTTTGAGTGTCATTTTATTAGAGATTGAATTTTTTAGAGTCATTTTATTAGAGATTGAATTTTGAAAGTTATTTTATTAAAGATTGAATTTGGTTAAAGAGTGAAATTTTATTGAAGTAAATATTAAGAATTGTGACATATTTTTCTAAGTTTGAATTAAATTTGTTAACTGAAAGCAACTACACTTTTATTGAATCACACCCTACCGGCACCCCCCTCAGTTAGTCAGGATTAAATTGCTAATTCTGAACAGCACCCACAAAATTGGTGCCATTGTCGCAGTAAATGTGGCGGCAGTGACCTCTTCTTGCTGTAAACCTTTTTAATGCGCCGATGAAACCTTCTGTAGTCATATCACTGACAATCTCTAGATGTACGGCCTTCGTCGAAAAACAGCAGAAAACTGCGATGTAAGCTTTGACTGGACGTTTACCTCGGATCTTAAAGTTTGTCCAAACAGGACCGCAGAAGTCAACTCCAGAATTGATGAAGGGTCTTGCTGGCTGTATTCGTGCTGGCGGAAGATTTCCCATTAGTTGTTGCAATAGTATCGGCTTAGCTTTAGCACAGTGAACACAATGTTGCACGACCGACCTTACTAATGTTTTGCCCTTTATTGGCCAGAACTGCTGCCGTGTGATCCCCAGTAAACCTTGTGGACCAATATGGAGGTTATCCACATGAATCTCATTCAGGATGATCTTTGTCAATGAGCGGCCATAAGGTACCAAAATTGGATGTTTTGAATCGTATGGAAGATCAGCGGCCTCCAGTCTTCCGCCAACCCTTACGACACCATCATGATCAATGAATGGGGTGAGACCGGCCAAGGAGCTATTCTTTGACACTTCTCCATATTTTCTTAGATGATTTATATCACCTTTGAACTCTGATTCCTGTATCGATTTCATGATTGTGTATTTAGCTTTCCCCATCTCTTCAGCTGTGATTTGAATGCTACGTGGTTTGTCCTTCCTCAAGCCCTTGGCGAACCGTAGCACATAAGCTACTATTCTCTGAAGCCTTTTGAATGAATTTCTATGATTAATAATGTCGATGAAATGTGTGTCTGTGATCTGGAGTGCTGACGTTACTACACCTTTTCTTAGTTCCAATAAATCTTGCCTCCCCTTTTCATATGGTGGAGGCCAGCTTGATTCTGCGCCGTGAATAAAAATGGGGCCGTAGAACCATAAATTGTCTGAGATCAGCTTCTGTGGTGTGGTGCCTCGGGACAGTACATCTGCTAGGTTTTGCTTGGAGGTTACGTGACGCCACTGCTGTGCTCTGGTAAGTGTTTGTATTGCTGCCACTCTGTTTGCCACAAATGTTTGAAGTTTGGCTGAGCTTGTGTTGATCCATGCTAACGTAATTTCGGAGTCAGTCCAAAAGTGCATCGATTCTCCCTTGAGATTAAGGTCGACTCGAATTCTGTTGCCTAGCTCGGCACCTAGTTTAGCTGCACAAAGTTCTAAACGGGGTAATGTATGCTGCTTCAATGGTGCAACTCTTGATTTTGCACACAGTAGCCGTACGGTAATGATGTTGTCCTTATTGATGGACCGAATGTAAGCAACTGCCCCAAATGCCCTTTCTGAGGCGTCGGTGAATATGTGGATTTGTAATGACTTCGGACTTCTCTGGGCAAAGACGTGTCTAGGAACTGTGACGTCGTTTAATACAGCCAAGTCTTCTTTGAGCCTAGTCCAGTAGGAATGATGCTCTTGTGGTAGGGCAGCGTCCCAGTCTATCTTAAGTGCCCATAATCTTTGAGAAAACAGTTTTGCAACGACCACTATTGGAGCCACTATGCCCAACGGGTCAAAAAGATGGGCTATGTCTGATACCACTGTGCGTTTAGTTATTCGATGATGTGGGGTGCCATTGAATCTAACGCGGAATATATCTGTTTTTGGAGACCATGTCAATCCCATAGTTTTCACATGCTCTTCTGTCATACTGCTGAAGTCCAACTGCAATTCCTGGTCTTCTGGCCCAATTCCTTGCAGAAGCTGTGGGTGATTGGCACACCATTTTCTTAATTTGAAACCACCTTGATGTAGCAGCTTTTGTAGTTGTGATTTCTTTTCTACTGCTTCCATCAGGCTATCAGATCCAGCTAGTACATCGTCTACATAGAAATTTTGTTTGATGGTCTGTAGTGCTAATGGGTAGCTGTGGGATTCTTCTTCGGCTAGTTTCTGTAGACATCGTATCGCTAGATATGGTGCGCAGGCGGTGCCGTATGTTACTGTAGTCAGTTGAAAGCACCGAATCTTGTCTTGCGGATGGTGGCGCCACCATATCAGTTGGTATCTTTGTTGTTCCTCGGCTATTCTTATTTGCCTATACATCTTTTCGATGTCGGCGGTAAAGACATATCGTGGAAGACGGAAGCGTAATAATATAGTGTACACATCCTCTTGGATTATTGGCCCTATGTGGAGAATATCATTTAACGAAATCCCTGTTGTCGTCTTGGCTGAGGCGTCAAACACGACTCGTAATTTGGTAGTGGAACTTTCGGGCTTTATGACTGCGTGATGTGGCAAGAAATAATAAGGTTTGCTTATTGTGTTGACATCAATTTCTCGCATGTGTCCTAATTGTTCATCCTCGCGCATGAATGCGCAATATTGTTCCTTTAGCTCTGGATTCAAAGTGAGTTTCCGTTTTACGCTTAAAAATCTTCGATAGGCTATCTCCTTGGACTCGCCAAGCGTCTGTGGATCCTTTCGCATTGGTAGGTTCACTGTAAACCGTCCTGAGTTATCTCTTGTGCATGTTTCATTGAAGTTAACTTCGCATTGATGATCTATGACCGAGAGCGAACGATCTGTGCTGTCAACGTCTTCCAGCTGCCAGAACCTTTCAATTTGTTCGCTTAATCGTTCATCTTCAGAGCAAATACCACAAGTCGCTTGTTGAGAAACAGCATCATGTATCTTGCCGCCAACGACCCACCCGAACACGGTATTCTGCAAAATCGGCAAGGTGTCACATAGCTTAATCTGTCCTACTGCAAGGAGAGAATGGTATAATTCAGCGCCTATTAGAAGATCAATCTCCCCTGTTTCGTTGAAATGTGGATCAGCGAGAGCTATATTATGAGGTATTGACCAAGTAGAAATGTCGATCAAACAGGTAGGTTGTGGAGAAATTATGCTGGGTATGATTTGGACTTCGATAGAAGCGTTGAAGCCATTGATTCTGGAGTGTAAATTGATAGTTGATCGTTGATGTGTCGTTTGGCTTTGCCGGCCAATCATTTCGATGTTGGTCTGCGTGGATTCCATCCTTAGGTTTAATCTCTTGGCTGAATGTTCAGTTAGGAAACTCAACTGGGACCCACTGTCAAGAAGGGCTCTGCATTGAATGCTCTTGCCTACTTGATTGCTAACATTCACAAGAGCTGAGCCTAATAAAACATATCCCTTAATTGGTTGGACTGAATTCGCTGTCAGAGAAGCTGAAGGTCCTCCCCCCGAAGCTTGCTGAGCTGTCGCAATTTTGTTGTTTGTTTGGGCTGTAGGTTCCTTTGGGACGTCCATCTTGGTAACTTTGCTATTTGATGTTGTGTTTTCCAGATGCAAGAGAGTGTTATGCCTTCGTGAGCATTTGGTGCAGGCTCTAGATGTGCAATTGTGGTAGCTGTGTCCTGATTTAAGACAATTGATGCAGAGTTTGTTTGCCCTTACTGTTTTTAGGCGATCGGCTGGTGTTGACTGAAGAAATTTGTTACACGCATACAGTGCGTGTTGTCCCTTGCATGAAGGGCAACTATGACTTGTCGTCACCATGGAGGAAAACGTTTTTAATGTTGTTTGCCGTTTTGGCCTTTCTTCTATAGATTTGGCTTTGCCTCCCAGTGCCTCTAGCGACTGGAACCGGATTTCCAGAAACTTGAGAAAATCTGTGAGTGTTGGTAGTGCTCTCGGAGTGACTGCTCCCATAACGCGAGTGTATTCCTGTCCATCTTTCTTTGTAGGATATGCAGGAGCAATGGATCCCAATGCGAAGTGTCAAGTTGTAGGTTTTGAAGTCCTAATAAGCATTCCCATGTTGTGTCGTGCATCGACTTAATTGCTGTTGCACTTTCATTTGATTGGATTGGTTGCGATAGAAGTTTGCTTATCAATGCTGTTGACAATAATCTGCTGTTTTCGTATCGATCATTGATGACCTTCCAGGCTGACATATAGTTGGCATCTGAGGTTGTATAGTGTCTGATAAGCTTTTCTGCTTCTCCCAGCAGGCTTGTCTTTAGATACCACATCTTGTGGCAATCTGCAATGTTTTGGTTGTGAATCAGTTCCGTAAATAGGTCTCGAAACTGGCGCCACTTCAGGTAATCACCATCGAACTTTGGTAAAGTTACCTTAGGCAGCTTGACGGCTGAAGAGTTCTTAATTGTTGACTCTACTGTTGTTTTGGAAGTCTTCAATTGACCATATAGCTGTAGGAGTGCTGTTTGAACCTCTTCTTCCAGACTAAAGTACTCCTCGATGTTGTAATGTTCCAGCGATGATTCACTAAGCTGACTCCAAATTGCTGTATGAAGCGTTGAGATCTCGTTACAGCGACTTTCAATTCTCTTAATTTGCAGGTTGCAGTAACACTCTGGCAGACGACTGATGTCATCACCAGTAGTCTTTAGTATTTTCCGCATTGCTGTACTTAGAATCATGAGTTTTCTTGTATTGATTGTTAAGTCAGCCCGTTGTTCTTTCTTCGCTTCATAACGATGATGCTTTGGAATAGCGCCAGCTGCTCTAGACGTCTTATGAGGTTCTTCTTCATCGCCTTCTTCTTTATCGCGTTCTTCTTCAATGACTACTCCAGGCTGGTTTGTGGCTTGACCGACGGTCCTGAGCGATTCAAGACGCTGCTTGATGTCATTAATAACCTTTTCATAACCTTTCTGTATTTGACGGTAGTACTCTTGAAAAAAGTAGGGGTGATTAACTTTATCGGCGTGATTTGTCCGGATCTCGTTGTCCGTAGCCTCGAATATCGCCCATAAGTCTCCTAGCTCTCGTAATTTGGTGTTCATATACTCCGGTCAATGGGGGTCTTTGTGTAGTAGTTAGAGATTCTCTCGATTTCTCCTCCAGTCTCCTTTTGCATCTGAGACAATCGCTCCATATCCATGATGATCTCGTGCACGTGAACTGTCCTTGATAGAAATTACGGTCAGATAATGATGCCGATGATGAAAATGTTGAAAAAAAATTGTCGAACTTCCTTCCGAATGAATACTCGGGGTCACCAAAAATGTACGAAATTCTTTTATTTCGCTTTGTAACAATTGAAATTAAATTGGTCTAAGGCACATAAACCTAGACCCTTGTAGTTTAGTGCAAAGGCTCATAGACCAGTACACTTGAATATTAAGAAAAATGATTGAAACTCGCTGTTTTAATGCTGAAAAACAACTGACGACTTTATTTAAAAAACTGACTTTTATACAATAATAACTTATTCCTAAATCTGCAATTTTCGAGGAAAGAATTTTCCCATAGAATCATAAATTCATTCTTTCTCATAGGTATCGTAAATTGCTCTCGCAGCAATTTACGCCAGTTGCATTTAAAATTGGTGTCTTATTACGTCTGGCAATTTGCGCCAGATACATTAAAAATGAAATATCAGATTACGTTTTGGATGATAATAAAATTCTTCTATGAGAAAGCATGAATTTATGATATATGATTAGGTTTTGTTTTTTTTGGATTTATTTTAGAGATTAAGCAAATATGAATTATGAATTAATATTATGAATTAATTTAAATGTTAGAATAATGATGATTGATTCCTCAACACATACATACACAAAATATCGCATTTTCTTGCGTGACGATTTCTCCCAATTCACTCTACCCGCAAGCCGCGTTAAGGAACTTCGTTCCAAAAAACATTTGCTTTATAGGTGTCCTCTATGGATTTTTATGCGCATCGTATCATGATTAGAGGCGAACCATACAATCACATCCAGAAGTGTCGTCAGCTTTTCCATCAATTCATCGTCGATATGTACGCGAAAATATAGAGTGAACGACTTCTTTTTCTTCGCTTAAATCAAATAAAACTGCGGGCCGAAGAATATATTCACTTGCGAGATGCAATCGCGAATGATAGAAACGTTGCTGATATCGGACAAATGGTCATACTGCCAGCTACGTATACCGGAAGTCCGAGGCATATGCACGAATATGCACAGGATGCGATGACATACGTGCGAAAATATGGACGCCCAGATCTTTTCATCACGTTCACATGCAATCCAACTTGGACCGAAATCAAAGAATTAATGCTGGCTGGCCAAACGCCTGCCCATCTTCCTGACCTCACAGCAAGAGCCTTCAAGCAAAAACTAATCCGACTGATAAAACCTGATCACAAAAAATCAAATTTTTGGAAAAACACGTTGTTGTATGTATTCGGTCGAATGGCAAAAAAGAGGTCTACCGCATGCTCACATATTAATTTGGCTCATGGAAAAAATCGTTCCAACTCAAATCGATAGTTTCATATCTGCTGAGCTACCCAACCCACAACAAGATCCAATACTCTTTGACGCCATCAGTAAAAATATGATTCACGGACCATGCGGAGCATTGAATCCGAGTTCACCTTGCATGAAAAATGGAAAGTGTACAAAACGATATCCACGAGACTTGCTTCAAGAAACACAAACTGATGACGACGGATATCCAAAATACAGACGACGAACACCACACGATGGAGGTCACACAGCAACTATCAAAGTGAACAATGTTGACATCGAGGTCGATAACAGATGGATTGTTCCTTATAATCCTCTATTGTCGAAAACGTTCAAAGCGCACATCAATGTGGAGTCTTGCATGTCAGTGAAATCGATAAAGTACATATGCAAATATGTGAATAAAGGAAGTGATATGGCAGTTTTTGGACTTTCCGATCGAAATCAGCGATCAGCGATTGATGAAATTACACAATTTCAAATGGGGCGTTACATCAGTAGTAATGAAGCTGTTTGTCGAATTCTTGGTTTCAACATTTACGAACGCTATCCAACTGTTGTACATCTCAGTGTTCACTTGGAAAATGGTCAACGAGTCTATTTCACGGAAGGAAACGCTCAACAGAGAGCTGCACAGCCACCGAAGACGACATTGACCGCATTTTTTTTATTTATGTCAAACAAATTAATTCGCCAGAACGTTGCTATATCACGAAATTCCAAAATACTATTGTTTGATCACGAAAAAGCTGCGCAAATGTAAACAAACAAATTTGCCTAAAAATAAAAACGATTAAAAATCAGACCTAAATTCATACTCACCTGTCAACACTGGTTCCAGCATCTCCAGTCCATCCCATCTCCGATTCGCACTATTCCGAATTCAACGCACTAAAAATATAGATATAAAATTAAAAATAAAATCAATAAAAATAAAAACTCTGCTTACCTCAATCAAACAGCTGCCAGAATGACAGCAATACACCAACACATATCAATATTGCACGATGGTGGGAAGGTTCCCAAGTTCCCCACCAACACCTATTGTGTACACCGAAATAAATATCGCAGCACGGGCATCCGAAAATTCAGATCATACTTGATCTTCTCAGCGTGTCGAGCGAGAAGAAATTCAGCAAACAGCTAATGATCTCAAATTTGAATACATGAAACGCGTTGAAGTTCATGTAAATCTATATTACACTTAACGTGCCGAGTTAAGTGCAAATTCTGTATCACATACTTAACGTGCCGAGTTAAGTGCAAATTCTTTATCACATACTTAACGTGCCGAGTTAAGTGTAAATTCGGGATCACATTACATGAGATGAATTAAAGTGAATTTCCGATTCCTGGATCCAATTTTATTTATCTAACAAAACTTTGAATTCTAGCGAAACCTCGAACCAAGTGATAGCCAACACGAGATTCAACCATATAATGAACAACATTGGGATAACACATTAAGAGAAGCATCTGCAACATGCCATCCGCAACAAATACGCACTTTGTTTGCGATCATTTTGACGACTTGCGCACCATCAGATCCAAGAGCTCTTTGGGAAAACCATAAAGAAAGCCTCAATGAAGACATACTTCGACAAGCACGTAGGGTGAATCCCGACATACCGTTTTCAGACTTCATTTTCAATGAAGCGCTCATATTACTTGAGGACAAATGTGTTTCCATCAACAACAAAATGCTTTGTCAGCTTGGGTTACCTGCACCTGCACGTGGCAGAAGCGATGTTCAGGATAGAGACGTATTACGGGAAAAACAATACGACGTTGAACAGTTGCGAGTTTTTGTTGAAGCTCAAAAAAGACTCTTAACTTATGACCAAAGACTCGCGTACGACACAGTTATGCAACATTTATCAAACGGAAAAGGAGGACTAATTTTTCTTGATGCACCAGGAGGTACTGGAAAAACGTTTCTTCTCAATTTGATACTGGTCGAAATTCGCAAGCAGAATGAGATTGCACTTGCAGTGGCATCATCGGGAATCGCATCAACGCTGCTCGATGGAGGACGCACAGCACATTCAGCTCTCAAGCTACCGCTAAATTTACAATATGCCGAAGCTCCTACTTGGAACATCGGTAAAACATCAGGTATGGCAACAGTGCTGAAAACATGCAAACTCATTATTTGGGATGAATGCACCATGGCACATAAGAGAGCACTCGAAGCGCTCGATCGTACTTTGCGTGATTTTCGAGCAAATCATCGTCCAATGGGTGGAGCTCTCATACCGCTAGCGGGCGATTTTCGTCAAACTTTGCCAGTCATTCACAGATCGACAGCCGCTGATGAGCTCAATGCTTGCCTGAAAGCGTCACATCTTTGGCGACATGTGAAAAAAATCACACTATCGACCAACATGCGTGTGCATTTATATCACGACGACTCTACGCAAAAACATTTGCCAGGCAACTTTTGGACATGGGTGACGGCAAGTTTCCGATTGATTCTGAAGTGAGATATCATTTCCATCAAACTTTTGTCAAATGCAGTCATCAATTCAGGACGTTGAAAAAAAGGTTTTCCCGAACATTTCACGCAACTATAAAAATCACGATTGGCTCTGCGAACGGGCAATTCTAGCACCGAAGAACGAACACGTCAACAGAATCAATGATCGTATTCAGCTGCAACTTCCTGGTCAACCAACCAAATACAAATCGATCGATACAGTCACAGATGAGGATCAATCCGTGAATTATCCGATTGAGTTCCTCAATTCATTGGAACCATCTGGAATGCCACCTCACATATTGACTTTGAAAGTTGGTTCACCGATAATGCTCCTTCGGAATTTAGATGCGCGGAAGCTGTGCAATGGAACGAGACTTGCCGTCAAAAAGCTCATGCCAAATGTAATCGAGGCAACAATCATAAGCGGCAAAAGTAAAGAAGAAGATGTGCTGATTCCGCGCATTCCAATGATGCCCACCGATTTGCCTTTCGGCTTCAAGCGACTACAATTTCCAGTGCGCCTTGCCCTCGCCATTACCATCAACAAAGCACAGGGACAATCTCTGCGTGTTGCAGGATTGAATTTGGAAAACCCATGTTTTTCACATGGCCAGTTGTACGTCGCTTGCTCCAGAGTCGGAACACCAAAAAATTTGTTTATTTATGCACCCAATGAAAAAACAAAGAATATTGTATATCCTCTTGCATTGCAATAACAATATTATTTAACAGAATATATAGGTAAGTAATTTTGGTGACACTTCTTATGTATAAATGCATTTTGAATCTAATGTCTACAACTTTTATAGGAATAGTTTGGTTTTCGTTAATGGTTATGAAGAGTTAAGTTTGAAGATATGGATTAATTTTAAATGTTTGCGTTAATTGTTATGAAGAGTTTAATTTTGAAGACTTGCATTAATTTTAAATGTTTTAACGTTCGTGGTTTTAACAGAACACATAGGTAATTCTGGTGACACTTTATTTAAATGCATTTTGAAGCTTATGTCTACAACTTTTATAGGAATAGTTTGGTTTTCTTTAATGGTTATGAAGAGTTAAGTTTGAAGATATGGATTAATTTTAATGTTTGCGTTTGTTCCTGACCTTTTTTAAATTTTTAAATTCTAAGAAAAATTACTATTTTGTAGCCCACTGTGGCAAAATCATTTCTATTCAAAACAAATATTTGTTAATGCCACTATGGCGTATTGTTTATAATAAAATAAAATTACCGTTGTGTAAGAATTGTGAACTTCGGTAGAACTGAAATTAAATTTATTTTGTCACTTTCAACCAGAACTCAGGCAAGTAAAGATCGAATTACCAAAAAGTGCATTTTTCTTCCTTTTGTTCTTTTCTTTTTTGCTAGAAGTCGAATTCAGGGGTCAATCTACAATTATTAAAGTGCCTTCAGATACCTGTTCAGGATTTCCTCAGAGTTATAAGTTACGGTGCGAATTTGGAGGAGGATTTCACCTGAATAAAGGAAAAACAGTTCCGGAATTAATGCATATCCCCCAAACATTGGTCCTTCGAGCCGGATTCAATTGGACACAACGGATTTACCTTCAACTTAATTGGATTTCATCATTCAACATAATGGTCACCACAAGATAAGTAGTTTTACGATTCCTTTATACATATTTGAATATGCATGACATTATATTACTACATACATATATTAATTCAAATACACGGTTGGAATTCTTATTAAATTCAAAACAATAGAAGTGCGGCATATTCATAAAGGTGAATTTAATAATCTGTGAATCGTATGATCAAATAAACTTAATCGTGTGTGACTGACTATGCATTAAAAACCAGGAACATTGAAATGTAACGGTTGCTAGAATTTTAAATAGATATCAAGGATTAACATACTTTGAAACGGGAACACTTAAACGGTAATCAACATAACGGTCTCAATTGTTAATATCATCCAAACGTGCTTTACTAATATATACAAGCATATTATATTAAACACAATCTTTATGGTTTATACGAAATTTATTGAATTCCTTGTTAATAAAGGTGCATTTTTATTCCTTGTAAAAATATAAGGTTGTGAATTACATACACATATTAACACGTGTAATAAGACTAACTTCAAGGAACGGGAACAATTAAACGGTAACCAGTATAACGGTCTCAATTGTTAGTTAATATATTATATTAAATACAACATTTTTCGGTTTTGGCATTACTTGTTAAATAAATATTTAGTGCAACGGGAATAATTAAACGGAACCAACATAACGGTGTCAGAAACAAGTTTCTTTGTTAATAAATGTGAAATTTAAATCCTTGTGCAAAATATAAGGTTGTGAATAATATACGCATATTAACAAGTGTAATAAGACATACTTTACGAACGGGAACAATTATACGCAATCTAGCATAACGGTCTTAATTGTTTAATCTTATTCAAATGTGCCTCATTAATATATTATATTAATATAACATTTTTTTTTGGGGGTTTCTTATTCGAAATTTATTGCATTGTTATCTTATCTCACTCGAAATTTATTGCATTATTTGTTAATAAATATTTATTGAAACGGGAGCAATTGAACGGGAACGAACATAACGGTGTCAAAAACAATTTTATCCAATTGTGTTCTCTTACTATACCACATTGAATAAACATTTTCCCTTTGAGTAGATATTCTAAATTTGATTTTAATTATTCGCTATTAAAGGCAAAATTCTTTGAGAAATATTTTTTACACTCATAATAAACCCACATATACAGTTAACTGCAAGAGTTATTCGTGTACCTGTGTACCTACCATATTCGTAATCTTGAAATAATTCTACATTACATAGGATTCTCAGTTTTTTTTCTGTTGTTGCTAACATTCAAAATGAATGAGCCAAGTGCCTTCATACAAAAACGTGGTCGGGTGAAGGGAACCCTCACGCGGTTAAAAACCTTTGTGGAAAATATCTCCGATTCAACAACAATTGAACAAATTAATAACAGATTGGAAAAGATTGAAGAAATTTGGAGTGAGTTTAAAGACATTGAAGACAATTTATTGTTATTTCCAAACCAAGTTTCAGAACGCGATGAATTTGAAGTGAAATACTTTGATATAAAGGATATTTTAATGCATGCCCGGAACTCTAAGATAGCCAATCAAGGTTTGATCAACTCAACTGTATATGAACATCCAAGCGTCAATCACAGCACCATTTCAAATGATCAATTTTCTTCAGCTATTAATAGCATCCTCACGTCACAGCAAGTCTTCTTTGATACTTTTTCGAATTCCTTTCAAAATTTAGAGACCTCTAAAGACGATTGCCACCTTCCGAAGTTACATATACCGAGTTTTTCGGGAAACCTTAAGGAATGGCAATCTTTCGCTAACATTTTTGAAACATCAATTCATAGAAATCAAAAATTGAGTGCTTGCAAAAAGCTACAATATTTGAAAGGTTTACTACAAGGGGAAGCGGCTGCCATGTGCGACATTTAGATATTACGGAGAACATTATGCTGAAGCATGGGAAAATTGAATTACGTTATGATAAAAAGCGGCAAATTACAACATCAATCATAAAAACTTTCATTGACACTCACACAGTTGCGCAACCTTCAGCGAAGATTTGCGCAGTTTGTTCGATACATTTGATGAAGTTGTAAGGGCATTAAGGGCTTTAGGAGAAAACGCACAAAAAAAGAGATCCATGGTTGATTCACATAGCGTTGAACAAACTTGATCCTGAGTCGAAACAGTTATGGTCAAACGAAACTACCGATATAGAATTTCCCACGTTTGAATTGTTCTTAGAATTTTTAAATAAACGCTGCGATGGTTTAGAGTTATCTACAGATCCTTTGAAAAGAGCTCACATCACTAAAACATTCCATACATCATCCTCACCAAATATAAATTCTAGGCTTGGTTGTTCTTTGTGTACCGGTGACCATTTTCTATTTCAATGCCCTCAGTTCAGAGCACAATCACTTGAACATAGAAAAACATATGTCTCCAATAGTTCTATATGCTTCAATTGCCTGCGACCTGGACACTCAGCACGGTCGTGCCTTTCAAAAAATCGTTGTAGTCATTGTAAGCGGTTGCATCATACCCTCCTACATGGAACACAACATGAACAAGACCAGCCGTCAACTAGTGGCCTAACCGATCCAACAAATCTTTCTGCAATCAACCCTTCATATGAACCTCCAATCAACGTCAACATGTCAACAACCAACAATCAAGAATTTTCATCACTTAACACTACACTCAACACATATTCAACTGAATCCATATGCCTTCTTCCGACTGCTTTAGCCAATGTCAAGGATAGTTTAGGAAATACTCAATCCTGCCGCGTACTACTAGACTCGGGCTCTCAAGTATCATTCGTATCAGAAGCTTTGGTGCGGCGTCTCAGATTAAAACGAACGAATGCACGCCTTGCAATCACTGGCATTGCGGCAACCAAAACTGGATATACCAAGGGAAAGGTTAGACTCAATGTCACATCACAGCTTTCCGAATCAAAAACTGTAGACTTCGATGGCTACATCATAAACAAACTCACGTCCTTACTTCCCTCTACTGAATTCAACACCACCAATTGGAAACATTTACAGAATTATAAACTTGCCGATCCTCAGTTCAACAAACCTAGTCCTATTGACATTCTAATTGGAGCGGATAAATTCTTTGAAATTTTGGAAAACGGACAAATTCATTTTAATAAAAACCTGCCAATACTACAAAACACAATTTTTGGATGGGTAATAGCTGGCACATATTCTAAATCGTCCAATTCAGCAATCAGTTTTCACACGTCGGTTCTTTCGGACATCGATTCGACTCTCAAACGCTTCTGGGAGCAGGAAGATATCAGCATGGAAGAAACATTACCAACAGCTGAAGAGAAGTTGTGTGAAGACCATTACCAACGGAACACACTACGCGATGAGAAGGGTCGCTTTGTTGTCTCCTTACCCTTCAAACCAAATGCTCCCACTCTAGGGCACTCATTGCCAATAGCAACTAAACGTTTTTATTCAGTGGAGCGACGTTTTCAAAGAGACTCATCCATTAAGGAGCAATACGCAAAATTCATGCAAGAATATGCATCACTAGGACACATGGAGCTCATCCCGGCAACAGAAATAAATGAGGACAGACATCACAAACACTTTTACCTACCTCATCATGCGGTATTTAAGAACTCGCCCATGCCTAAAATCCGTGTGGTGTTTGACGGTTCAGCCAAGACCACAGTCGGTCATGCACTGAATGAAATCTTAATGGTCGGTGCGGTCGTTCAAAGGGATCTCTTTTCCATTTTAACAAGCTTTAGAAAACATCAAGTTGCTCTTTCAGCAGACATAGAGAAAATGTACCGCCAAATAAGAATCGCCAATCAAGACAAGGAATTTCAAAGAATACTATGGAGAGAACATGCATCAGAACCCCTCCAACATTACAGACTGTCCACAGTGACTTACGGCACGTCGTCAGCACCTTTTTTGGCTACGAGGACTCTATTACAAATTGCAAAAAATATTCAATCGTCCCATCCTGATATTGCTGCAAAAATCAAAAACGATTTCTACGTAGATGACTTACTTTCCGGAACAGACACATATGCAGAAGCAGTTCTGCTGAAGAGAAAATTTACAGAAATTCTCGCTGAGAACGGATTTAACCTAACTAAATGGAAGTCTAATCATAGCAGCTTAACTGACGGTACATCTAATCATAGTGCAGATTCTCTTCATCATATAGATGACAACCAAAATATAGTTAAGGTCCTAGGATTAGCGTGGAATTCTTATGATGATACCTTTGGATTTCACATTTCAACGTTTAGCAACGAACCCCCAACCAAAAGACGTTTACTGTCCGAGTCTTCGCGCATATTCGATCCTTTGGGGTTGCTTGCACCAGTGACCATCACGATCAAAATTTTGTTTCAACAGCTTTGGCTTTCCAAGCTCGCATGGGACGATCCCTTACCCCCAAAACTAGCAGAACGATGGAATCAAATCAGAATCAACCTCTCAAAACTGTCTACAATAAAAATACCACGCCACATTCGATTGTTCTCACACAATATTCAACTCCATGGTTTCGCTGATGCATCAGAACTAGCGTTTAGTGCTGTCGTATACTGTCGCACGCAAGGAGACCAACATACATCAGTAAGACTAGTTGCGGCAAAGACGAAGGTGGCGCCACTTCAGCAAGTATCCCTTCCTAGACTAGAACTATGTGGCGCCCTCCTTCTAACAAAACTTATCGTCAAGGTCTGCAATGCGTTAGCAATACAAGATATAGAAGTGTGGGCTTGGACTGATTCTTCAATTGTACTTTCCTGGCTTTCAGATACTCCAAGACGTTGGAAATCGTACATGGGCAACAGAACATCCGAAATATTGAAGCACATTCCGCGGAACCGTTGGAGACATGTATCCTCAGTAACAAACCCAGCTGATCAGGCATCCAGAGGAACCAGTCCGCAGGATTTACTGAAATCAGAATTATGGTGGAATGGCCCACCGTGGTTACTAAAAAATGTCTCCTTCTGGCCTAGAAATATAGAAAACTTAAATAGCACCCATCTCGAAGAGAGAAACAAGCCTGTTATTTTGAACCATCAAGACATTTCGGAATGCCCATTATCAAAAATAGTTTCTCGATGCTCATCGTGGACCAAAATTGTGCGTATCGTCAGTTATTGCACCAGGTTTTTTACAAATTGTCGTTTAGGAAAAGAATCGCGAGAAACGGGATTGATCAAAGGACACGAATTAAAGGATGCTGAGATTCTTATCATAAAGTGGGTTCAATCACAGGCTTTCAATGAAGAAATCAAATGCTTATCAAAAAATATTCAAATACGACCCAAAAGTCGACTAATCAGCCTATATCCATATCTTGACAGTAACCAAATTTTGAGGATCAGCGGTAGGTTACAACATTCAACTCTTGACCACAACACTAAGCATCCAATAATTCTACCAAGTGATCATGAAATCGGAAGACTCATTGTCAGGGAAATGCACCTACGGTATCTACATCCTGGAATTTCGCTACTCATGAACATCATAAGGCAAAAATATTGGATAATCCGTCTACGACCCATCGTAAAACAAGTGACACACAACTGCATCTCTTGCTTTCGCCAACGGACCAGAGCCACTAATCAACTAATGGGAAGCCTACCAAGTCATAGAGTTACTCCAGGTCGCCCTTTCTTAAGATCCGGTGTTGACTTTGCAGGGCCTATAAATATGTATCCAAGAATAAGTAGAGGTTGCAAATCTTTCAAGGGATATATTGCCTTGTTCGTTTGCTTTGCCACCAAGGCCATTCACCTTGATATTGTAACAAGTTTATCCACTGAAGCATTTTTAGCTGTACTCCGTCGTTTTGTCTCACGAAGAGGAATTCCAACTGATATATATTCAGACAATGGCACAAATTTTGTTGGTGCCAATCGAAAGCTAATACACACATATGTATCATGAAGCCTTGAATATGTTTATCAAAGATCCATTAATAAATCACTTTATTTTGCAGAACAGTATAACCTGGCACTTTATACCTCCAGGCTCACCTCACTTTGGCGGCCTCTGGGAAGCCGGAGTCAAAGCGGTAAAATCACATCTAAAGAGAGTCATTGGAGACAAAACACACTCTTATGAAGAAATGATGACATTACTTACGCAGATCGAAGCTATCCTAAATTCTAGGCCTCTTTGCCAACTGTCAGAGGATCCTGAAAGCCTAGAAGTATTAACCCCGGCACATTTCCTCATTGGTGATCTACTTACATCGATTCCGGAACCAATCATAAGTGAGCAAAACATCACAAGACTGGGACGGTGGCAACAAATCCAAGCCATGACTCAAGGTTTTTGGCGCCGCTGGAAACGCGACTACCTTACATCTCTACAACAAAGACCCAAGTGGAACAGACGGCAACCCTCAATAATGAAGGATGATTTGGTGATTATCAGCGAAGAAAATCTCCCTCCTACAAAATGGGCCATCGGACGTGTCACCCACATACATCCAGGACCTGACGACATCATACGTGTGGTAACTATAAAAACATGTAAAGGGACCTACAAACGGCCAGTTAACAAGGTCATCCCTCTGCCAAAAAATTGAAAACTGCAGTTGTTTCTTATCTTAAAAAATTAACATTTTTCAACGGGCGGGAAAATGTTCCTGACCTTTTTTTAAATTTTTAAATTCTAAGAAAAATTACTATTTTGTAGCCCACTGTGGCAAAATCATTTCTATTCAAAACAAATATTTGTTGATGCCACTATGGCCTATTGTTTATAATAAAATAAAATTACCGTTGTGTAAGAATTGTGAACTTCGGTAGAACTGAAATTAAATTTATTTTGTCACTTTCAACCAGAACTCAGGCAAGTAAAGATCGAATTACCAAAAAGTGCATTTTTCTTCCTTTTGTTCTTTTCTTTTTTGCTAGAAGTCGAATTCAGGGGTCAATCTACAATTATTAAAGTGCCTTCAGATACCTGTTCAGGATTTCCTCAGAGTTATAAGTTACGGTGCGAATTTGGAGGAGGATTTCACCTGAATAAAGGAAAAACAGTTCCGGAATTAATGCATATCCCCCAAACAGCGTTAATTGTTATGAAGAGTTTAATTTTGAAGTCTTGCATTAATTTTGCAAACTTTCGTGGTTTTAACAGAAGACAGGTAATTTTGGTGACACTTTATTTAAATGCATTTTGAATCTAATGTCTACAACTTTTATAGGAATAGTTTGGTTTTCGTTAATGGTTATGAAGAGTTAATTTTGAAGATATGGATTAATTTTAAAAGCTTGCGTTAATTGTTATGAAGAGTTTAATTTTAAAGGCTTGCATTAATTTTGCAAACGTTCGTGGTTTTAACAGAAGACATAGGTAATTTTGGTGACACTTCATATAAATGCATTTTGAATCTAATGTCTACAACTTTTATAGGAATAGTTTGGTTTTCGTTAATTTTTTTGTTCGGTATAAAGACGGGAAAATTTGTTAAATAAATAACACAGACGGTTTTCATTTAATTTTCACAATAAATGTTTATTCACAATAGATTGTCTTTAAAAAATGCCGAAATTATTACAAAATTGCCGAATTCAAACAAAATGCCGAAATTATAAATTGTATCGAAAAATTCTAATGTTAATTTATCAAAGGACTGTTAACGAATGAATCCCGCACCACTTTTCTCTCTTCCTAGAATTCTTTCTTCTATTCCTAACGTTTTCTCTACACCGTTTATTTTATAAGTATACGTGACTTGTTGCACGTCGCCGTCTCTATATATATCTCTATTGAAATTCACTATTATTGACTGCCATCTATCGTTGAGAATACCGATGTACATCAACCTTAATATTAATGCTGGTAAGTATAACACTTGATACCCACATCAATTGTTATACCGATAAGTTTAACAATTAATATTTCAATACCAACTGTTATACTTTCTCGAGATGACAGTTCTGTTTTATTTACTAGGTCAGTGGGTTAGTAATTTAAGTTGTTTACAATTTTGATAATGGTATTATTTATAAGAAATTGTTTATAATCGTAATGCTTTAGTGGTGCAGGTTTTTGTTACGTTTTAATGTTATTTGTATAATCTAGTTTTAATTCTATTAATTTTTAAAGCTAATGTTAGTTTTGTTATTGTTATAGATTACGATGATCTCCTTCCGGGATGCTCAGCTCTGCTTCGGTGGACTATCAGATAAGTATTTATGTATTTTGTTGAACTTTAATTTCTTTGTGTCTCCTTCTCCTTTTTAGGTGGTTCCGGGATGGAACATGCTCCGGGGCGGCGTTGGGACAACGTCCCAATGAGGAATTTCTAGAATAATGCCAATATCATTAACTTTAGAAAAGAAAGTACAGGAGATTGAAGCAAGAGTCAAGAATGGTTAATTTTGCGGACCTTGGAAAGGATCTTTGGATATTTGAGTAATTGTTTAGTTTAGAGTATGTGGTGTGATTGTGGATTAGGACTAGTTTCTATTGGGAGGAGGCATAGTATGGTGACAGGACGTTTGCAGATTGAGTCTTTTGTTTTCACTGAGACAACGCGAACTAAATTGTCTGAACCTGGATGTGTCTCTATGACTCTTCCTAATAGCCAGTTGCACGGTGGTAGGTTTTCCTGTTTGATCAATACAAGGTCATCCTTGTGCAGATTTCTAGTTTGTGCATTCCATTTTGGACGCTGTTGTAACTGTGTCAGATATTCATTTTTCCATCGTCTCCAAAAGGATTGCATTAACTGCTGGATGTATTGCCAACGTGTTAAACTGTGGTGATTGTGTTCTAAATATGACGGTTCCGGTATAGCCAGCATTGGTGCTCCAATCAAAAAAAGACCCAGTGTTAACGCGGTTAAATCCGAGGGGTCATTAGTTATCGGACAAATCGGTCGCGAATTCAAACATGATTCCACTGGAGTCGTTAAAGTGGTGAGCTCTTCGAAGGTTAGCGAACTAGTGCCTATGACTCTTTTAAGATGGAACTTAGTGGCCTTGACTGCACTCTCCCAAATTCCGCCGATATGCGGTGCTGCTGGTGGTATAAAATGCCAATTTATCCCTTGACCTTCCACTAAACTCGGGATTTCCTCCGTTAGCTGGCGTAAGTGTCTTGCAAAATCCTTCTCCAAAATAGCTCTCGCTCCTATAAAGTTAGACCCGTTGTCGGAATAGATATCGCTGCAGAGTCCTCGACGGCCTGTGAATCTTTTAAACGCAGCTAAAAAAGCCTGGGTTGATAATTCTGAAACGACCCCAATATGTATAGCCTTAATTGCCAAACAAATGAATATAGCTAAATAACATTTATGTTTTTTCGCGTTTCGTAACTTCGATGTCTTTATCTCCGTGGGTCCACAATAATCGACGCCTACATGACTGAATGGTCGAGAGATGTTCGTCCTTGGTGCTGGCAAGCTCCCCATTAGCTGATTTCCACATTCAGCCCTTTGTTTGAAACAAATGATACATTTGTGGATACGAATTCGGACTACGCTTCGAGCTCTTAGAATACAATATTTGCGCCTTATTAATCCAAACACCAACTGTGGTCCACCATGAAGGGTGATTTTGTGTTGTTCATCTATGATCAGATTCGTGACGTGGTGCTGACTTGGCAGGATAATCGGATGCTTTTCAGCCCAAGTGATTTGTGCATTTTGTAACCGGCCTCCTACTCGAAGCAAGCCCATGTTATCGATAAAGGGGCTTAACTTTGCTAGCCGCCCTAAAGAGGGTCGCACTTTCGAAGACAGGTTCTTCAATTCCTGCTCAAATTCCTGAGCTTGTATCCTTTTAATCATGAGATTATGAGCTTCCTCTAGTTCCTGAGTCGTTAACCATTGGGTCGTATTTGATCCCTCCTTAGTTTTGCATCGCGAGATAAAACGAAGAACGTATGCTATCACCCACACTAGCTTTCGTAGTGACGAATATTTACACATGTCTAAGTCGAAAGTTGTTGCTTCCTTGGTGGCGCTCAGATTGACTTGTATTGTCCGTACTTCCTTATCTGTTTATTTTACGTCATTTAATGCGGGCCAATTTTCTTCTGATTTTTTCAGCCACGGTGGTCCATTCCACCATATGTGATGCTTTACTGCTTCAGCCGGCAATAAGCCTCTCGTTGCGCAGTCTGCGGGATTGTCCTTTGTGGGGACATGATGCCATACTTCGCTGCTACAGATGTCTTGTGTTTCTGCTTTCCGGTTTGCGACGAAAGTTTTGTATTTGTTAGGGTGGCTCCTGAGCCACGACAGCACAATCGTTGAGTCCGTCCACGCTCGAAACTTTACTTTAGTGAAATTCATTGCCTTGATGACTGCTTTATATAGCCGTGCCAATAAAACTGCTCCACAGAGTTCAATACGGGGCAGGGAAACCTGTTTAACCGGTGTTACTTTCGTTTTTGCTGCTATGAGTATAATATGGACCTTCCCGAAACGATCCACCGATCGGGCGTATAGTACCGCTGCATAGGCGTGTAACGAGCCATCGCAGAACCCGTATATGTCAATTGCATCTGTCGATGTTCCTATCCATCTCGGTATCTCGATCTCCTGAATCAGCTTAATTTGTTGCCGAAATTCATCACAAACTCGTTGAATATCACTTGGAATTTCTTCATCCCAGCCAGTGCCCTTTAGCCAGATAGCCTGCATCAACATCTTAGGTTTTATGGTTATTGGTGATAAAAACCCAAGCGGATCAAATATTTTCGAAATATCGCTTAAAAACTGTCGTTTCGTGATGGTGCTGCTGTCGTTAAGGTTCAGGTCGATTTTCTACTTAAAGATGTCCAATCTTGGATACCAGTGCATCCCCAGTGTCTTTACCCTCTCGCCGAATTCAAAGTTGCGAACACCACTCAATTCTCTGTCTTCGTTAGGTATGTTGACTAAAAGTTCGGGTTTATTCGATGCCCACTTACGAAGATTGAAACCGCCAGATCGTAACAGCTGAATGATTTGTTTTTGGATTGTTAGGGCTGTTTCTACAGAGCTTGCCCCGGTTAACAAATCATCGACGTAGAAATCTGACAAAGTTATGCGAGACGCCAATGGAAAACGTTCCCTTTCATCTCTTGCCAGCTGTTGTAGGGTCCTAACTGCCAAATAAGGTGCTGACGTGGTGCCGAGAGTTACCGTTTTGAGTCGATAGCCCTTGATGGGTTCGTTTGGTGATGTTCTCCAAAGTATCCTCTGATAGTCTGTATCCTTGGTAGAACTTCCTCCAATTCCCAAAATTTGCGCAGCTGTTCATCCAAAGACACTTTGCAGTGGTACGACGCTATGGTTGTTGTCTGCTTCGATTTCTCTACGATTTCGCCGGAAAGGATCCAACCTAGCTTGGTATTTTGAGCGACAGGACTACCTTCTGGCCCGCGCTTCAGCCCGCTGAGAATTATTTTGCCGAAAATGTCGGCTCCGATTATCATTTCAATTTTGCTTGAAATATTGTAATTTGGATCTGCGAAAGTCAGACCGTGAAGGTGTGACCATTCATCGTTCTTCCTTATCATCCGAGGGGTAAGACAGAATTCATGCGTTTCAAAATGAGGACATTCGCGGTAATTTTAGAATTGCTGTGAAGTGACTGGAGTTCAAACTTCACTTGTGAATGATCCACTCCAATTTTGATATCATCTACACCTGAGATGTCGATGTTCACTGCAGTGCTCTTTAAATTTAATCGCTGCCTAACGGATGCCTTTAAAAATGAAGCTTGTGAGCCTTGAGTGCCCGCACGATGATGCTATGTCCATTGTTACCCACTAACTTCACCAGTGCTGTTTCTAGTAGAACTTCATTCCCTATTGAGACGTTACCGACATGTAAATTGCGCAAAGAGGACGCGACGTCAGGATCACCTGACTGGTTGTTATTGGACTCTTCCTTAATTATACAGTTGTTCGATTCGATTTTAGTCTTCGTTGCGATAGTTGCGATAACTTCGTCGTTATGTAGCAACGTATGGTGCCTATGGTTTCACTTGAAACAAGACGTTTTACTCGGACAGTGAGATGCGAGGTGACCCTTGGCTAAACAATTTGAGCATAAATGTTTTTGAATCATAATATTTCTTCTTTCAGAATAACCTAACTTTAAAAACTCAGGACAGTGCCAAAGTGGATGGGAGGCGGAGCAAATAACGCACGAATACGACCTCATCAACTGGAAATTACGTTTAGGAATTGACGATTTGGAAGTAGTTGGACTATCGCCTAAGCATTCCAATGCCCGAAATTGTGCCTCCAAAAACGACTTCAGCTCATCAAATTTGGGAAATTGCCGTGTTGCACCAACCCTTTGTTCCCAAAGTTTTTTAGTTTCAGGTGCTAATCTTTCACTAACGATATATGTAAGAATCACATCCCACTCCTTTGTGTTTATTCCCAGGTTGTTCAACGCTTGAACGCATTCATTTGTGGTGTCCATGAGTTTACGGATGTCCATGGCAGTATCTTTGGTGGCGTACGGTTGCGAAAAAAGGATCTTAAGCTGAGTTTTTATTAATAACCGAGAATTATCGTACCGCTCTTGTAACAAGGTCCAGGCTGGTATATAATTTGCGCTCGTCGTCGTAAAATGCCGAAGAAGCTGTTCCGCTTCACCTTGCAAACTAGATTTTAAGTAGTGCAGCTTTTGCACTTGCGACAAAGAAGAATTGAAATGAATTAGAGTTAAGTATAGATCATAAAATGCCTTCCAGGCGTTATAATCACCATTAAACTGAGGCAGACTAATTCTTGGCAGTTTTATTTCTTGTTCAGAACTCCCATCACATTTTGTCTTTACCGTCGTGTTAGGCTGTTGGAACTTTTCACCGTCCTCTTCTATTTGTGTTTTTATTTCAATCATCAGTTCTTCGGCTTTTGCAAAATATTCCTCGCTGAAATATTTTACGAGCGACTCTCCTAAGTCCGTCGGCATATCGAGAATCACAATCTGTCTATGGGTTTGTTTGAAGGACTCCTAATGCTCCTTCAAAATTGCCAGTTTGTTAGACAGATATTTTGGGGTTTTTCTATCCGCACCATCCTTTTTGTAGTTGCGCAGTGTACGCTTCAATTCCTCGTACGTCGCGAATTGCGCCCTTATTAATTGTTTTAACATGCCGTCACCAAAGAAAAAATAGTATGGAAAGGACTCACCAAAATTTTATTCCTTCAATTCAATTCCGTGGGGCTGCTGATTCCGTTTGCTGGCGAACTTCTTTACAATTCTCACTGCTAACTATTATTTCAATTATAGTTTTATAGTTTTTAAATAATGTCCGCTAAAATTCTCGTCACCCCGATATTATGTTTACAACCAGTTCACAACGTCTCACTGCACCGAAACTAATCGAAACTAATCACCATCACAGTAATCACTTTCACGGATTTTTTTTTTACTAAATCCGGCTCGAAGGACCAGAAAATGTTCGGTATAAAGACGGGAAAATTTGTTAAATAAATAACACAGACGGTTTTCATTTAATTTTCACAATAAATGTTTATTCACAATAGATTGTCTTTAAAAAATGCCGAAATTATTACAAAATTGCCGAATTCAAACAAAATGCCGAAATTATAAATTGTATCGAAAAATTCTAATGTTAATTTATCAAAGGACTGTTAACGAATGAATCCCGCACCACTTTTTTCTCTTCCTAGAATTCTTTCTTCTATTCCTAACGTTTTCTCTATACCGTTTATTTTATAAGTATACGTGACTTGTTGCACGTCGCCGTCTCTATATATATCTCTATTGAAATTCACTATTATTGACTGCCATCTATCGTTGAGAATACCGATGTACATCAACCTTAATATTAATGCTGGTAAGTACATATAACACTTGATATCCACATCAATTGTTATACCTATAAGTATAACAATTAATATTTCAATATCAACTGTTATACTTTCTCGAGATGACAGTTCTGTTTTATTTACTAGGTCAGTGGGTTAGTAATTTAAGTTGTTTACAATTTTGATAATGGTATTATTTATAAGAAATTGTTTATAATCGTAATGTTTTTAGTGGTGCAGGTTTTTGTTACGTTTTAATGTTATTTGTATAATCTAGTTTTAATTCTATTCATTTTTAAAGCTAATGTTAGTTTTGTTATTGTTATAAATTACGATGATCTCCTTCCGGGATGTTCAGCTCTGCTTCGGTGGACTATCAGATAAGTATTTATGTATTTTGTTGAACTTTAATTTCTTTGTGTCTCCTTCTTCTTTTTAGGTGGTTCCGGGATGGAACAGGTTATGAAGAGTTAATTTCGAAGATATGGATTAATTTTAAAAGTTTGCGTTAATTGTTATGAAGAGTTTAATTTTGAAGGCTCGCATTAATTTTTAAAACGTTCGTGGTTTTAACAGAACACATAGGTAATTTTGGTGACACTTCATATAAATCATTTTGAATCTAATGTGTACAACTTTTTAGAAATAATTTGTTTTTGGTTCGTCTTTATGAAAAGTTGTTGAAGAGTTTCATGTTGCATGTTGAAGAGTTGGGTTAATTTTAAATGTTTGAACGTTCGTGGTTTTGATAGAATTAATAGGTAATTTTGTCATACATCATATAAACGTATATTGAATTAATGTCTCACACTTCTATAGGAATAATTGGTTTTTCGTTGTTGGTTGTTTTAACGTTCTTGGTTTTTACAGAGTTTAATTTTGAAGATCATATAAACGGCAAGCCTTATTTTCTAGCACAATTTTCCAGAAATTAAACTCTCCAAATGTAACGAAAACTGTTTCACCATGAGCTCGAAGAAATTCAGAATCGCAATTTTATTTATACACGGCACAAAAGAACGCTAAACATTAGAAAATAATTGTACAATTAATTCCCCTATGAAACGTATGGCATCTGTTACGTTTAATTCCCATGACCACAATTTTGCATTATGTGACATTAAGAGATAATAAAAGTTGGGTTTTTGGCATTGCTTTTTCCAACTATAAAAAATTTGTTTCATTTTTCAATTTAGTTTTATTGTTCTCGAAAAATTTTGTTATTGCAGACTTCCAGAAAAGCTATAGAAAATGGCCCTCGAATTTCGAGTGCTGGATGCTGCTTTTGCATTAATTTTAAATCTTTTAATGTTCATGGTTTTAACAGAATACACAGGCAATTTTGGTCATAGTTCAAATAAATTTATTTTGAATCTAATGACTCCAACTTTTATAGGAATAGTTGGTTTTTCGTTAATGGTTAAGAAGAGTAGAATTCTGAAGGTTTGGATTGATTTTAAATTTATAAACGTTGGGTGCAGCGAGGCGCACCGAGTCCCAGCTATCCAAAATACAGAAAATAAACGGTTCATTGAGACACTTCATCTGTGTATGAAAATTCATATCTCGAAAAATGCCATGTCAATGGATGGTTTTTATTGTATCGATCAAAATGTCAGATCCCTAATAGTATCACATTTTGTTATTTGAAATCAAAAATACCAGAAAATTGACTTTTTCAAACTCTCCTACTGTATATTAAAATTCATATCACCTGATTACTACTATTGGCTTATGGGTGCAGCATAGGCGCACCGGGTCCCAGCTAGTCTATATATATAAAAGTGAATGTTTGTCTGTGTGTGTGTAAGTCCTTTATAGACTCCGAAACCGCTCATCCGACTGGCATAATTTTTTGGATATAGGGGTTTTCGGGTACGGGGAGTGTTCCTAGCTGGTCTATTTTGCTCTATCTCGAACACTTCGGGTAGCTGTAGTGTACCGATATGGTAAAATCTCGAACTTTTGTATGGGAGGTACTCTTCGAATCACTGCTAAAGAGCTCAAATCCATTTTATTTTCGTTTTTTCCGAAAAAATACGATTCCCAAAGTTTCAGATCGATCGGAGTTGATTTACTCGTAGTTGCGGTACAATTTTGTTGGATTTTTCGCGAACGACGCGGTTCCCTGAACTTGGATTGAAGTAGCTTCGACTGTATGAGCCGAGTTTAGAAATCTATGGCTTAAATAAAAGGTCTCGAAGCCAAAAAGACAACAAATTCAATAATCGTATGTTCATCACTTTTACTTTTTGAGATGTGGTACTTGGAAATTTTCATAGATTTCAAGTTCCTTCATTTTTCAAAATATAACAATTCGTATTAGAACACACCTGTTTTCATTTCTATTTGGAAAAATCATTAATTTACCTTTCGAACGGTATGTATTTTTCCCACAACATTATTATTTTCATCTCAATTTCATTCAATGAGTTAAATAATACTTCCCATCTATTCATTTGAACAGTGCTTTGATTTTTCTGCCATATGCAGAAAACAAAATCAAACATAGCAACCAATCAAAAAACCTTCAGTAAGTACTGTATTGTGATTGATTGTGCTCAGTGCGTGTAATTAATTCTTAATCTGTCAAATACTAAATAATATAAAATAGTGACCAATAGTGATAACCATAATGCCACCAAAGAAAGCATCAATTGGAAGAAAATCGAAAGATGCAAGGCAAAAGGCAGCCATTAGAGGAGCCCAAACATCAGAGCAGCGTGATGTACGGAATGAAATCGTTTGTATCGCAAATGCTACGGCTAGAGCTGCGGAAACAGCTGAACAGCGTGCTGCACGGAATGCAAGCAATCGAGCCGCTACTTCTACTGCAAGAGCCACAGAAACAGCTGAACAGCATGATGCACGGAATGCAAGCAATCAAACCGCAACTTCTACTTCAAGAGCCGCAGAAACAGCTGAACAGCGTGCTGCACGGAATACATGCGATCGAGACGCAACTTCTACTGCAAGAGCCGCAGAAACAGCTGAACAGCGTGACGAACGTCTTCAAAATGTTCACTTACGGATCATTAGATCAAGATTAAGAACCGATTTGAAGTTGGCAGCATTCAATTACGATAAAGACCATCAGTAACCATCGCGATGTGGTGATTGGACAAATGAACAAATTGTGCCCATTTTGTAATGCGTTGAAGTTCGAAAAGGAAAAGCCCGGCATGTGTTGCTCGAATGGCAAAGTGAAGCTGCCACCACTGAATGAGCCACCTGAACCACTTCGAACTTATATGTCTGGCACTACCGATTTGTCCAGACACTTTCTACGAAACATTCAAAAGTACAATTCTTCCTTTCAAATGACTTCGCTTGGAGCAACAGAAATTGTCAGTCACGGTTATATGCCCACGTTCAAAGTACAAGGACAAGTGTATCATAAAGTTGGCTCACTTCTTCCCCTACCGAATGACAACTCGAAGTTCCTGCAAATCTACTTTATGGGTGACGACTATGGAGAAGCTGATCAACGTTGCGCCGTTTATTCCACCACCAAACGTGAAATAATTTCATCATTGTTACGATTATTTCATGAGCGCAACCTTCTGGTGAAATTATTCCAAACTGCGCTTGAGCGAATGCCAACGGATGATTATAAAGTCGTCATTAGAGCGGACAAAACACCATCTGGCGAGCACGAAATACGCTTCAATGCTCCAACGGTCGATGATGTAGCAATTGTAATGGTCGGAACAGAGTTTGATCGGCGAGACATCATTATCAACAGACGAAGTGCAGTTCTTCAACGTGTTGCTGAAACGCACAGATCGTACGACGCATTACAGTATCCGATACTATTTTGGCAAGGAGAGGACGGCTATCATTTCAACGTGATGCAAACCAATACTGTCACTGGTACAGCAAGAACAGAAAAGGTGAGTTATAATGAATTTTTCACGAAGTTCAATCGAAGCAAACGTATCTAGGTGTTTATCATGAGTTGGGAGCAAAAGTAACACAAATAGAAAATTGTGACTTGCGATAAGGTCTATAATTGCAAATCATAAGTTTCGATTTGTTTAGTTGTGCTGATCGAAGATTTTGTTTGCGACTATCGACCTTACTGCCCATTGCATGTCACAATCTTCGATTAGCAAAACTCAACAAATCTGAATTTATGATTTGCAATTATAGACCTTATTGCTGAAGGCAGTAATGTTGATAGTCGAACACTTTTGCTCTCAGCTTGAAATATAAAAATCAGTGTGCGTCTGTATCTTACGTATATATTCCTTAACTCCTCATCCGATTACCATGAACATTTGCATATAGGGTTTTTCGGGTAAGATGAACGTTTTCCCTTCATATATTTTGCTCTATCTCAGTCAGTAGAGGGCGCTGTATTACAAATCGTCAAGAAAAATCAATTAAATATATCGTATTTAACTATGTATGAAGCGGAAAATTGGTATTGGAATTGAAATTCGGTACGAGAAATCGATTAGTGTGATCCATTTTCCAGGAACGAACACCTATGGGCGCCGTAGCACAAATCGTAATGAAAAATTGGCAAAATTGATAGTGTTTAACTATGTCTGGAGCTGGAAATTGATACACAGAGGTTTTTACGGACGAGGAATCGATTGGTGTGATCCATTTTTTCCCCATGGATGCATGTTTCAAACTTGGATTGCTTGGAAAATGAACAACATTGGGATAACACATTAAGAGAAGCATCTGCAACATGCCATCCGCAACAAATACGCACTTTGTTTGCGATCATTTTGACAACTTGCGCACCATCAGATCCAAGAGCTCTTTGGGAAAACCATAAAGAAAGCCTCAGTGAAGACATACTTCGACAAGCACGTAGGGTGAATCCCGACATACCGTTTTCAGACTCCATTTTCAATGAAGCGCTCATATTACTTGAGGACAAATCGTCGCTTATCCAGAATAGTGTCACAACTCAAAAACAATGAATTTTACAGGGGAGCCATTTGAAAGTTTTTAGTTTCATACAAGCCCATGTTATGATCTTGGATTCCAGCGGGTTTCCAGCGGTCATTTTTAGAAGTATTAATATGGATTTTTGCTACATAAAAATATGCATATTTAGCTATACATTCTTAAAATAAACTCGAAATTGGAAATTTTTGAGTTGTAGCACTATTCTGGATAAGCGACGAAATGTGTTTCCATCAACAACAAAATGCTTTGTCAGCTTGGGTTACTTGCACCTGCACGTGGCAGAAGCGATGTTCAGGATAGAGACGTATTACGGGAAAAACAATACGACGTTGAACAGTTGCGAGTTTTTGTTGAAGCTCAAAAAAGACTCTTAGCTTATGACCAAAGACTCGCGTACGACACAGTTATGCAACATTTATCAAACGGAAAAGGAGGACTAATTTTTCTTGATGCACCAGGAGGTACTGGAAAGGCGTTTCTTCTCAATTTGATACTGGCCGAAATTCGCAAGCAGAATGAGATTGCACTTGCAGTGGCATCATCGGGAATCGCATCAACGCTGCTCGATGGAGGACGCACAGCACATTCAGCTCTCAAGCTACCGCTAAATTTACAATATGCCGAAGCTCCTACTTGCAACATCGGTAAAACATCAGGTATGGCCACAGTGCTGAAAACATGCACACTCATTATTTGGGATGAATGCACCATGGCACATAAGAGAGCACTCGAAGCGCTCGATCGTACTTTGCGTGATTTTCGAGCAAATCATCGTCCAATGGGTGGATCTCTCATACCGCTAGCGGGCGATTTTCGTCAAACTTTGCCAGTCATTCACAGATCGACAGCCGCTGATGAGCTCAATGCTTACCTGAAAGCGTCACATCTTTGGCGACATGTGAAAAAAATCACACTATCGACCAACATGCGTGTGCATTTATATCACGACGATTCTACGCAAACATTTGCCAGGCAACTTTTGGACATGGGTGACGGCAAGTTTCCGATTGATTCTGCAACAAGTGAGATATCATTTCCATCAAACTTTTGTCAAATGCAGTCATCAATTCAGGACGTTGAAAAAAAGGTTTTCCCGAACATTTCACGCAACTATAAAAATCACGATTGGCTCTGCGAACGGGCAATTCTAGCACCGAAGAACGAACACGTCAACAGAATCAATGATCGTATTCAGCTGCAACTTCCTGGTCAACCAACCAAATACAAATCGATCGATACAGTCACAGATGAGGATCAATCCGTGAATTATCCGATTGAGTTCCTCAATTCATTGGAACCATCTGGAATGCCACCTCACATATTGACTTTGAAAGTTGGTTCACCGATATTGCTCCTTCGGAATTTAGATGCGCCGAAGCTGTGCAATGGAACGAAACTTGCCGTCAAAAAGCTCATGCCAAATGTAATCGAGGCAACAATCATAAGCGGCAAAAGTAAAGAAGAAGATGTGCTGATTCCGCGCATTCCAATGATGCCCACCGATTTGCTTTTCGGCTTCAACCGACTAATATTTCCAGTGCGACTTGCCTTCGCCATTACCATCAACAAAGCCCAAGGACAATCTCTGCGTGTTGCAGGATTGAATTTGGAAAACCCATGTTTTTCACATGGCCAGTTGTACGTCGCTTGCTCCAGAGTGGGAACACCAAAAAATTTGTTTATTTATGCACCCAATGAAAAAACAAAGAATATTGTATATCCTCTTGCATTGCAATAACAATATTATTTAACAGAATATATAGGTAAGTAATTTTGGTGACACTTCTTATGTATAAATGCATTTTGAATCTAATGTCTACAACTTTTATAGGAATAGTTTGGTTTTCGTTAATGGTTATGAAGAGTTAATTTTGAAGATATGGATTAATTTTAAAAAGTTTGCGTTAATTGTTATGAAGAGTTTAATTTTAAAGGCTTGCATTAATTTTGCAAACGTTCGTGGTTTTAACAGAAGACATAGGTAATTTTGGTGACACTTCATATAAATGCATTTTGAATCTAATGTCTACAACTTTTATAGGAATAGTTTGGTTTTCGTTAATGGTTATGAAGAGTTAATTTTGAAGATATGGAATAATTTTAAAAGTTTGCGTTAATTGTTATGAAGAGTTAATTTTAAAGGCTTGCATTAATTTTGCAAACGTTCGTGGTTTTAACAGAAGACATAGGTAATTTTGGTGACACTTCATATAAATGCATTTTGAATCTAATGTGTACAACTTTTTAGAAATAATTTGTTTTTGGTTCGTCTTTATGAAAAGTTGTTGAAGAGTTTCATGTTGCATGTTGAAGAGTTGGGTTAATTTTAAATGTTTCAACGTTCGTGGTTTTGATAGAATTAATAGGTAATTTTGTCATACATCATATAAACGTATATTGAATTAATGTCTCACACTTTTATAGGAATAATTGCTTTTTCGTTGTTGGTTGTTTTAACGTTCTTGGCTTTTACGGAATACAGAGTTTAATTTTGAAGATCATATAAACGGCAAGCCTTATTTTCTAGCACCATTTTCCAGAAATTAAACTCTCCAAATGTAACGAAAACTGTTTCACCATGAGCTCAAAGAAATGCAGAATCGCAATTTTATTTATAGACGGCACAAAAGAACGCTAAACATTAGAAAATAATTGTACAATTAATTCCCCTATGAAACGTATGGCATCTGTTACATTTAATTCCCATGACCACAATTTTGCATTATGTGACATTAAGAGATAATAAAAGTTGGTTTTTTGGCATTGCTTTTTCCAACTATAAAAAATTTGTTTCATTTTTCAATTTAGTTTTATTGTTCTCGAAAAATTTTGTTATTGCAGACTTCCAGAAAAGCTATAGAAAATGGCCCTCGAATTTCGAGTGCTGGATGCTGCGTTTGCATTAATTTTAAATCTTTTAATGTTCATGGTTTTAACAGAATACACAGGCAATTTTGGTCATAGTTCAAATAAATTTATTTTGAATCTAATGACTCCAACTTTTATAGGAATAGTTGGTTTTCCGTTAATGGTTAAGAAGAGTAGAATTCTGAAGGTTTGGGTTGATTTTAAATGTATAAACGTTGGGTGCAGCGAGGCGCACCGGGTCCCCAGCTATCCAAAATACAGAAAATAAACGGTTCATTGAGACACTTCATCTGTGTATGAAAATTCATATCTCGAAAAATGCCATGTCAATGGATGGTTTTTATTGTCTCGATCAAAATGTCAGATCCCTAATAGTTTCACATTTTGTTATTTGAAATCAAAAATACCAAAAAATTGACTTTTTCAAACTCTCCTACTGTATATTAAAATTCATATCACCTGATTACTACTATTGGCTTATGGGTGCAGCATAGGCGCACCGGGTCCCAGCTAGTCTATATATATAAAAGTGAATGTTTGTCTGTGTGTGTGTAAGTCCTTTATAGACTCCGAAACCGCTCATCCGATTGGCATAATTTTTTGGATATAAGGGTTTTCGTGTACGGGGGGTGTTCCTAGCTGGTCTATTTTGCTCTATCTCGAACACTTCGGGTAGCTGTAGTGTACCGAAATGGTAAAATCTCGAACTTTTGTATGGGATGTACTCTTCGAATCACTGCTAAAGAGCTCAAATCCATTTTATTTTCGTTTTTTCCGAAAAAATACGATTCCCAAAGTTTCAGATCGATCGGAGTTGATTTACTGGTAGTTGCGGTACAATTTTGTTGGATTTTTCGCGAGCGACGCGGTTCCCTGAACTTGGATTGAAGTAGCTTCGACTGTATGAGCCGAGTTTAGAAATCTATGGCTTAAATAAAAGGTCTCGAAGCCAAAAAGACAACAAATTCAATAATCGTATGTTTATCACTTTTACTTTTTGAGATGTGGTACTTGGAAATTTTCATAGATTTCAAGTTCCTTCATTTTTCAAAATACAACAACTCGTATTAGAACACACCTGTTTTCATTTCTATTTGGAAAAATCATTAATTTACCTTTCGAACGGTATGTATTTTTCCCACAACATTATTATTTTCATCTCAATTTCATTCAATGAGTTAAATAATACGTCCCATCTATTCATTTGAACAGTGCTTTGATTTTTCTGCCATATGCAGAAAACAAAATCAAACATAGCAACCAATCAAAAAACCTTCAGTAAGTACTGTATTGTGATTGATTGTGCTCAGTGCGTGTAATTAATTCTTAATCTGTCAAATACTAAATAATATAAAATAGTGACCAATAGTGATAACCATAATGCCACCAAAGAAAGCATCAATTGGAAGAAAATCGAAAGATGCAAGGCAAAAGGCAGCCATTAGAGGAGCCCAAACATCAGAGCAGCGTGATGTACGGAATGAAATCGTTTGTATCGCAAATGCTACGGCTAGAGCTGCGGAAACAGCTGAATAGCGTGCTGCACGGAATGCAAGCAATCGAGCCGCTACTTCTACTGCAAGAGCCACAGAAACAGCTGAACAGCATGCTGCACGGAATGCAAGCAATCAAACCGTATGGCATCTGTTACATTTAATTCCCATATATGACCACAATTTTGCATTATGTGACATTAAGAGATAATCAAAGTTGGTTTTTGGCATTGCTTTTTCCAACTATAAAAAATTTGTTTCATTTTTCAATTTAGTTTTATTGTTCCCGAAAAATTTTGTTATTGCAGACTTCCAGAAAAGCTATAGAAAATGGCCCTCGAATTTCGAGTGCTGGATGCTGCTTTTGCGTTAATTTTAAATCTTTTAATGTTCATGGTTTTAACAGAATACACAGGCAATTTTGGTCATAGATACGATCAAAATGTCAGATCCCTAATAGTTTCACATTTTGTTATTTGAAATCAAAAATACCAAAAAATTGACTATTTCAAACTCTCCTACTGTATATTAAAATTCATATCACCTGATTACTACTATTGGCTTATCGGTGCATCATAGGCGCACCGGGTCCCAGCTAGTATCTAATAAAGTCGATGGAATGAGACCCGTTCTAAACGAAGTGATCTTTTTTTCTGCTCTGCACAGCGTTAACTTTCGAACAAAACATCAGTTGTCAAAATCCGACAACCTTTCAAAACCGTGCAAAAATTTCGTTACCCTTTACAAAGAGCGCGATTTTTCCAAACCTTGGATTAGCACTTTTTGACGGGGAATTGTTTTTGTTTCAGTAGTTACCGTAAAATTTGTTCTTTTTGGTCAAGTTTGACTAGTACCTAACAGTTACAGTTTTGCTAATATCTCCGGAAAGCTTAGGAATTTCCAAATGAAGTCATTCGCTTCTCAGTTTGTCAACGGCGCTTCAGCACGCTCAATACGATTTGAACACGCGCTTTAGTGCAGCGAACGAAATGCGGAGAACATGTTTGTTTGCTAACGTTCAGGAAAAACAAATTATCTAGAAAAAGCTTGTGGATTTACTACTATTGTAGTTATTTGAACTAGCTTCTCTCGGGATTGCTTTGTCATCAGTTCTGAAACTAGCCAATTTTCCACTAGTTCTAAACTTATAACTATTTTGTAAGAAGGCAGTTAATTCCATCTTCGCTCATCATACTGGGAAGTTAATCGTGTGGACCGAAAGGGTCAAACCCACATACCAACTAGTTTAAATTTATTCATTTTAATTTATCGAATTCAATGTAAACACCCCCCAGAAATACATGGCCAAGTATGTTAATTACTAAAATATTTCATGTTTTCCCCTATTTTTATAAAACGTAGCTTCTAAATTCGAATTATATCAAAGCGATTATTCGTATTTAATCAATCTTTGGATTTTCCTGTAAAAAAATGTTTAGTAGTATAAATTTCCAATGATTTTTGCCTTGCTCAATTTTGACTAAATTAATTTTGAACGAATCATTGAAATGGGTCAAATCATCTAACGTCATGTAGGGTACATGGGGCAAATGGGACATCTGTGGCTAGAAATGAACTAGTGGTTTAGTTTTTTCTGCCCATTCGCCATTCACATTTCTTATCATTTTCCCCATGAGAGTTTATACTGCCTGTATAGTCTCTATGCGACAAACTTTGGTTTTTCATTGTCAGAACTACCCGACCAAATGCCCAAAAAAGTTTTGTACAACGTAGAATGCAATTTCATTCACTAATTTCACTGAACAACTAAGCTTTAAATTGTATTCATGTACTTTTTCTGCAAAAGTGAGTTTTACTAAAATATTTGCGAAAAATCGCTTTTGGTGACCTTTGACCCCGCGTAAAACTATGTCCAGGACTCAAAATAATGAGTACCTACTCTTGACATTTTCTTTACAACAAGCGTTAGGGATTTAGTCCTTAGTCGAGGTAAATTAGACATTTTACTTCGGAAAAATTCCAGGAAAGCTGAATTTTGTTATGTAAATTGGCATTATTTTTCTATAGCATCCTGTTATATAACAATTCACATAAACACCCAATGTCTAGTTTCAGTAAAGCTTCGCTTACCCTTTCCCTTAGGTTTACTGGGAACTAGGAGGGATATATTCTCAAAATAAATTGTTCACACTAGATATGAAAAAAAAAAAAATCTCGACGAAATGACGAAATTTGTCCAATATACAGTCAAAAATAGAAAGAATTCAATCCTTAAAAAAAATGAAGCATTCAACACATTATGCTGATATTGAACTGCATTGAAATAATCCTTTTGAATCATTACTCAGAAACCCCTGCCACTTTATACGTCTAATTTATCATCCCATGTCGACACTACTATGTCCACTGAATGAGTGTTTGTAATAAGTTCGAATAATATGCATGGAATCTTTAATTTGAATCTAGCCATTCATTGGGATTTACTTATCAATAGGATCTACTGGTACCTAGGAAGATTTAATTAAATTTTCCCTGAGCACTCGCATAATCCGAATTTACTCATACCATTGGCAAATTAGAGACTTTCCTTATAATTTTGAAATGACGGGATGATTTACATTAATGTAACACATACATGTATATGACCAGATTTAGGCCGAATGATTTGTTGCTATAAGCCATTACCTAAAAAGGATTTGAAAAGAAATCTTAGTCATTTAGAAGGTATACATCACATGAGTAGTTTTTCTAGACTAGAATGAATCATTAAACGTTGTTGACTTCCAAGGTTAACGATGTCTTAAGAAAAATCCTTGAAGGTTAAGTGGTGAGGTTTGTGTCAAATGGAATTTCTTCCAGGTAAACACTTTTTGCTTTGAGGATGAACGATACCAGCAAACTCATTTCACAACATTTAAGAGCCTTATCTCCTTGGTATCAGAAATTTGAAAAGGCATGGATGTTTTCAGGGCTTTATTTCCAATAAAAAGATATGTATTACAACATTAAAGATAAAATATTTGCTCTTTTAGATATGTTGTGATTTTCGAAACTCTGTGAAGACTTCAAAATACTCGTAATGTTAAGCTAATACTTGAGTAAAAGAAATGTGGATTTGCCTACTCTAGGATAAAGATGAACGCAGGTTGTTGGTTTAAACTTCTAACATTATTCCATAGATTTTATTTGCGGTGACCTGGAATAGCAAAATAATTTTTCTTCAAAAATGGAACGTTTTTAAATCTTTTCTCCAAACTGCTAAACTCAGGCTGAAATGATTGCATTGCAGCATAATGCCTGTAGAAATGTGTAAGATTCAATTTAAAAATACTAGTTGAATATGCTATGAAGATTTAATTATTACGAGCAAGCATGCAAAACGCGATAAACACTTAAACTATACCTTTACAAGTTCAAATTGAGACTAAAAATTTCTAATTGAGACTAAACAATTTCAAATTGAGACTAAACAATTTCAAATTGAGATTAAACAATTTCTAATTGAGATTAAACAATTTCAAATTGAGACTAAACAATTTCAAAATAGGAATTGATAATGCTCCATGTCATGCCGCCATTGAGGAGGTTTTTCAAGAAGGCGAATTTCTTAATAATGGTCTACTAAAACTTGGTCCATATAGCCCAATGTTCAATGCAATTGAATGTACTTGGTCAACCCTGAAAGCTGGCGTCAAAAGTGATTTAAGTATTCAAATGCCACAAATCCTCGCTGGTGAGAACAAATCAAATTTGATGCAAACCGAATTTCGTCTATAACGGCTAGAAAGTATTATTCGAGAAAACTAAACTAAACCAACTAATTAATGTTCCTAGTTGCATCCGGAACATCGCTCACATTCAAAAATTTATACCAGACGCAATAAACATGATAGATATGAGTTTTTAATTAACTTATTAATAATTTGTAATCCTTTTAGTTTCTTCGAATAAAACATTTATTGTCGCTAACATTTTTTAATTCTCATTCTGAAATTGTTTAGTCCCATTTTGAAATTGTTTAGTCTCAATTTGAAATTGTTTAGTCTCAATTTGAAATTGTTTAGTCCCATTTTGAAATTGTTTAGTCTCAATTAGAAATTGTTTAGTCTCAATTTGAACTTGTAAAGGTATAGTTTCGAGTAAATCGCTAAAATGTTATAACTTCAGGTCCGTTTCAAATGGAACTATGTATTTTTGTAAACCTATGCAGTAGAAGCTGTTGAGGTAATATTAGTACTAATTTTTGAAAAAAATTAGTGGGTTTGTTTTGAAGTTGTACGCATAATTGTTTTGGATTTATCCCGTTTTGTTTGATTGATATGGATTTATTGCAATATGATAGATTCATTTGGTGAAAGTCATTGTTTTATTGTAATGCTCTTTATCAAAAAAACAATATTAATTTGGTAGCTACATAAGTATTAAGCACAAATTGAAATATGAAATCCAAGGTGTATAAAAAAAGTGGATTTAACCCATTATGCTTGATTTGTTACTTTTTAAACGAAAATTTCACAAGGTTTTAAAGGGTATACTTCGACATATAAAATCTACATCAAACTCCCAAAATGGCAAAAATGTTTTGCGTTTTGCATGCTTGCTCCTCATCTGTAGATGATATGTACAATAAACGCAGATGTTCAACCTGAATCCTAAAATGAAAAAGGAAATCAGTAATACGAATTTCCGAATATTGAAGTAATACCTGGTGCCTGGTGAAGGGGCAAAATGTCAACAAAGACCACAACAATAACAATGACATAATTAAAACAAATAAACATGAATTACACATAAAACATACATAAATGAATTGAATATAACATGAATTAATCACGAATTAGTCTTAGATTAGTAAAATAAAGAAATTTGAACGAATTACAAGGGTTTGGATAAAACATAACCCCAAAATAAAAAATATAAAAGGTTACATCAAAACCGAAAACAACCATGCAAAAACACAATCAAACACTATACCTTATGCGACACTCACCTGAAACGCAACAAAATTGCGTTAATGAACCGGCACTGGCTAACTTTGACATCTCGCGACGTTTGAGGTGTCAAAACAATACCAAATTTTGCAGCGAAAACAATGGTGATGCCAGAAAGGTAGTGTTTTACCGAAATTAAAAGTTATTGCCAAAAAGATATTTTTACCTTAATGATAATAAGAAAAATGAAAATTGTAATAATTTATTAATTAGTGTTAAGAGCAATATTGAATTGGATGTACTGTGAAAATTATAATTAAATAACATATAACGGAATCGTGAATTGTGTTTTGCTTTTATTAACGGAATGTTGGTGCATAAAATTTGGAGAAAAATTTAATTCACAGGATAAATATACCTATATTTCCGTAAGTTTAGTATCGCTGCACTAACCGCCCAACGTACATTTTGGTGATTCCATTTAGGGGATCGGCAATCTATTTGTTTGGTGAATTTAAATAAAAATTTTCGACAATGAGCGCATCAAAGAATTCTATGCTTCGAGAGCAGTCATTAAGAAGTCGCATCGAAAGGCTTATTGAGAATGCAAGGACTAATGCAGAATGCAGCTACGGCTAAACGGACAAGATCGTTTTATGAAGTAAAGTTAGAAGAACTCAAGGAATTATGGGCAGAGTACAAGGAAGCAGATCAAACGCTGTTGGAAGCTCTCATAATAGAGGAACCGGACACCGCAATCCCTGATGATGCCTACGTTAATTTAGAATGTAAATATCCGGAATACTTGAGTGAAGTGCTTGAAGGACTTAGGAAGGTTACCTCAACGGAAGTGCAATCGACCCAAACAACGCCAATTAGGCAAGACACAATTCTACCTAGGATCGATCTACCACAAATTGATGGAAATTATGATTCATGGTATTCGTTCCACGACCTCTTTATATCATTGGTGCACAATAACACGCATTTGAATCCGGTGCAAAAATTCCATCATCTTAAATCATGCTTAATTGGAGATGCTGCGAAATTAATAAGGCACATACCTGTTACCAACTATAATTACGATGCATCATGGACCAAAGTGAAACAACGTTACGAAAACAAACGTATCTTAGCGAAACACCATTTAAAATGCTGTTAAACCAACCCAAAGTTACCACAGAAACTGCTACCGGCCTTAGAACGTTTATCTCCACAACCGATGACTGCTTGCAACAACTAAACAACTTGAAAATAGATACAGAATCGTGGGATCTCCTGCTAAAACACATGCTCATTCAAAGGTTGCCACTCATTGAAGATGTAGGAAGAAGAACAAGGAGCTTCGCAAGTTCTTCTCTCATACAAACAATTTCATACATTTTTGTGTAAGCGACACAAAGTGCTGGAATCAATTTCAGATATTATTTCAACGAATCAACAGCCACACACAAGTCAGTCAAAAACCAATACAAGGGTTCATCACGTAGTGAAGGACAACCGATGTTCAGCATATGATGAGCGACGGCTTCAGCGATGTTCTAAATACTTAAGCATGAATCCGGCTGCCAGACGAAGATTAGTTACAACCACTGGTCATTGCTATAATTGTCTGTCCAAGCAGCATGTAATACAAAACTGCAAAAGCAAATTTAGATGTCAAAAATTCAAGGAGAAACATCATACCACTCTCCACAATGAGTGTCAGACTGGTTGTTCCAACGCAAATATAACCTTTCATCAATGTGAAAACGCAATCAAACAGACCTCAAACATACAGGCACATCGTGGGAGGAATACAACAGATGATGCGAACACAACAAAACATCAGCAGGCCCACAGCCCCACTGGATCAAATATGTAATGTGCAAGCCTTTATCGCCAGGAAAGGTTCACACACATTGCTGTCAACAGCCTTGGTATGGACAAGGGGGAGCAATGGAAAACAACACACAATCAGATGTTTACTGGATACAGGATCAGAATCATCTTTTATAAACAAGAGCACCTGCAAACGACTAGGAGTACATTATAGTCCTGCTGAAGTTGGTATATTTGGCATCGGCACTCACCTTACAATCACGCGTCGTTAAGGAATTTGTATTAACAGAAACATTGTTAGTAGTTGACAAAATTACAGACACCTTACCAAGATGCACGATGTCACCACAAGAATGCAGCCATTTACAGGATCTTGAACTAGCGGACCCGGAGTTTTGGAAACCTGGCGATGTGGATGCTTTACTCGGCGCCAGTGCGTACGCACAAATTGTACATCGGAGACCAACACACAGCCTGGTGGCGATCAATACCAGCTTTGGATGGATAGTTGTTGGAGATATAACCCATACGGAACAGCTTGATTCATACAACTTTAGTATACAAGTAACAAATCAAAATCTCGGCAATCAACTTAAAAAATTTTGGGAGGAAGAAGAACTTCCAACAAGGCCAAATATTACTCAACTATACTACTATACTATGTGCCCCTTAATCCCTCGTGGGACATAGGGCGGAAACAGTTGCCCTCCAGCGGACTCTGTTTTGCGCGACAGCTCTTAGCTCTGACCAGGATCTCCCAGTAGTTGCGGCTTCTGCTAGTAGGGTTCTCCTCCACGTTGTTCTAGGTCTTCCAACTCGACGGGATCCTTGCGGGTTCCAGTCAAGGGCCTGTTTGGCTAGATTTTCGTTATCGCGTCGCAAGGTGTGGCCAACCCAATTCCATTTCCTTCGCCTGATTTGGTCGTCTATCCTTTCTTGGCCGGCACGGCGCCATAGCTCTTCATTTGAAATTCTATCTTGCCAGCGGATTTTTAGGATACGACGTAGGCATCTGTTTATGAAGACTTGTAGGCGCCCTGTGATGAATTGGGTGACTTTCCATGTTTCGCAACCGTATAAAAGAACTGCCTTAACGTTGGAGTTGAACAGCCGCAATTTGGTGTTGGTTGAGATCTCCGTTGATCTCCATATGCGGAACAAGCATGCATATGCGCTTCGTGCTTTATTTATTCTGGAACTGACGTCTTCTTCTGCACCACCATTTTCGATAATAATACTACCGAGGTAGCAGAATTTATCTACCAGTTCCACCTCACGGTTATTCAGCGCAGTTCGTTCAAGTGTGTTTGCATTTATCCGCATTTCTTTGGTTTTATTCGGATTCAGCCTTAAGCCTGCTAGACTACTTTCTGTTGCCAAATTGTTTAACATGTTTTTTAGCTCCTGATGTCTGTGGGCCAGCAAACAGATATCATCTGCGTAGTCGAGGTCCTTAAGGCGATCTAGCAAACCCCACTGTATGCCGCCTGTTCTACTATCTAGAGCGCCAACAAGAATGTCATTTATTACTATAAGAAATAGTAATGGGGATAGTAAGCATCCTTGTCGTACTCCTGAACTCACCTCAAAGCTGTCGGATAATTTTCCGTTATGGAGAACTCTGCATTTGGAATTGTTGTATAGGGCTTTTATCAATTCTATTATCTTATCCGGCAGTGTACGTCGCCGTAATGCCTGCCATATAAAGCTCCTATTAACCGAGTCGAACGCTTTCTCATAATCTACGAAAGCAAGGTAAAGGGGGGATCGGAATTCAGTAGACTGTTCCACTATTATTCTTAAGGTGTTGATGTGATCTATACATGAACGGCCCTTCCTGAATCCGGCCTGCTGCCTTCTAAGCGTTTGATCTACTGCCTCTCTTATTCTTGATAGTATAGTGTGGGACAAGATTTTACCCACAGTAGATAATAGACAGATGCCTCTCCAGTTGTCGCATATTGTTAGATCCCCCTTTTTGGGTATTTTGACTATGATACCTTCCGTCCAATCCTCCGGAAAGGTACAGGTGTTCCATGCTAATTCGAGGATTGGCTGAAGCGCATCTGCTATGAGGCTTGAATCGGCTTTCAATAATTCTGGCGGGATGCCATCTTTTCCAGCTGCTTTACCATTGGCCATCGCATGAATTGCGGTTACTATTTCCGTCTTGGATGGGGCCCGGGTGTTGATTCTTATCGGCTGTGCATTGTTGCTGTTTTCCTGAGGTTCCTGTGTGAGTGAGCCATTCAGGGCAGCGAAGAAATAATCTCTCCATCTTTGGAGCTGCTCCTCGTCGCTGCACAGCAGCCTTCCATCCGCACTCTTAACGGCATGCTTTTTAGTAGAGTGCTTTCCCGAGAGCTGTTTAGTAATTTGGTACAGCACTTTACTGTTGCCTGTGTTTGCCGCGTTTTCCGCTTTTTCTGCGAGCTCGATTACTCAAGACGAGCAAGAATGTTCTGATTTATTTTACAGAAACACACAAACGCTTACAAAATGGGCAGTATGAAGTCAAGCTACCTTTTAAACAACGGAAGGAACCTATTCTGGGCGATTCACGTGCTCTAGCTGATAAAAGGCTCTACTGTATAGAAGGCAATTCAACAACAGTCCAGCCCTAAAGGAAGAATACACAGCTTGTCTCAACGAGTACATCCAATTGGGGCATATGATCAACACAAGGCCTCCCACCGACAATGAGCCAAATTATTATATTCCTCATCATGCGGTAATGAAAGACAGTAATACAACCAAATTAGGCGTGGTATTCGACGCCTCGGCCAAGACAACAAATGGTCGGTCATTGTTGAGGAAACTATTGTAATTAAAAAGGCACTAATTTACGTTGATTCCTTTTGTTTATTGAGTTTAATTTACTTTAAATGATGAGAAACTATTTTATTTTAAGGCACAATTTTACATTGATTTGTTCTTAATTTATTGATTTAAATTTGTTTTTGATAATGAAGAACTAAGTTATTTGAAAGCACAATTTTACACTTGATTTTTTCTTGTTTATTGAATTTAAATTACTTAATTATAAATATTTAATTTATTTATTGACTGACACCTAGCTATACTACTCGATGAACGTTGTAGGAAGACTGACTTGCATGTTCGAGTCGTCCGATTTCTGCGTGATGGATAGCTGGGTGGGTGATAGGACGAACGGCTAGCGGTTCCGTATTTGATTGTTAGTTGAGGAATGTTTGCATTTTTAGCATTCCTTAACATTCTCCCCCCGTTAAGAGGTTCTTAACTAATAGGTAATCTGCAGACCTTTGTGATGGGCCGTTTGAGCTCACCTCGAGCTGTTTTGAGGGTGACTACCCTAATAAGGTTGTCCCGACCCGGATGAACGGCTATCACACGCGCCAGCATCCATAAAGTTGGAGGTAGGTTGTCTTCCTTCAAAAGAACTAGATTGCCAATAGATAGATTTTCTTCCTTCTTGGTCCACTTCGGGCGGTGTTGCAGGGTTGTCAAGTACTCCTTGTACCATCTCTTCCAAAAGTCTTGATGCATCCTTTCCAGGAGGCGCCATCGGCAGCGTATCGACGTCGGCTTGGTGTCGACTGGAACTTCTGGGAGAGATAATAGTGGTTGGCCTATAAGGAAGTGGTGGTGTTAAGGCATCAAGGCTGCTGTCTTCACTGGAAATTGGTGTTAGTGGTCGAGAATTGACGAGGGCTTCAATCTGAGCCAGAACGGTAGTCATTTCTTCATAGGTCAGCTTAGCTTCTCCAATGGTTTTCTTCAGGTGGGTCTTCACGAGTTTGACTCCTGACTCCCAAGTTCCCCCAAAGTGAGGAGCAGATGGAGGTGAAAAGTGCCATGTTACCTGTTGACTACTGAGAAAGTCTGAAACGATAGTATTGTGTTTTAGTGAAAATAGATACTTGAAATTTTTATGCAATTGATTCTTTGTGCCCACGAAATTAGTACCGTTATCGCTATATATGTTACTAGGAAGCCCCCTTCGGGCGACAAAACGCTTTAAACTAGCTAAGAAAGCGTATGACGTGAGGTCAGTAACTGCGTCCAAGTGCATTGCTCTTGTACTAAGGCAGGTGAATAATGATATGTAGCCTTTAGTGGTACGTGCACCTCGTCCTCGGTAGCGTAGTAGTAAAATTGGACCAGCATAGTCAACTCCTACATTTTCAAACGCTCTGGTGAAAGACACTCGAGGATGGGGAAGATCTGCCATGAGTTGCCGAGACGTCTGAGCGCGATTACGAATGCATGAGATACATTTGTTGATATGACCCTTGACAGCTGATCGTGCAGACATAATCCAATAATCAATGATGTTGAGCAGTAAGGTCACTCCAGCGTGGAAATGTTTGTTATGTAGATGCGCGATAAGGCAGCTCGTGAATGGATGAATCTTGGGAAGGATGATGGGGTGCATTGTGTTATAGGCGCAGACTGAGTTTTTTAGTCGTCCTCCTACACGAAGAATATTGTGTGCATCCAGAAATGGAGACAATGATCTAAGAGAACTTGATGTGGTCACTGAACCTGTTTTCTGCAGAGAGCTTATGTCTGAGTGGAAAACGCAGGATTGTGCCCACTGAATGCATATTTGCTGGGATCTCTTCATCTCGTTGGCTGTTATCCAAGGAGGATGTTCTGCGGCTCTGCTCTTTTTGGATAGTGCTGCGAAGCGGAGGCATGTTGCTATAATACGCAATACTTTGATGAGAGATGAAGTCCGATTGAAGATAGCCTCGACCGTGTGTGTTTCAGTAGTAACCGTGTAAGCTTCTGTAACGCGATGTCTTGCTTCTTGCGCTACGATAAGCTGATCGTCCTTGGTAGGTTGATCATGAAGATATTCGTTCCAGTTGGACCGTAGCCAGGGAGGCCCATTCCACCACAATGTTGATGATAGTAGTTCTGATGTTGCCGTTCCACGTGATGCTAGATCCGCGGGATTGTCCCTTGAAAAAACGTGATGCCATGTATGTCTTGGAAGTGCTGAAAGGATTTCCGATGTCCTGTTTCCGATAAAGCATTTCCACTTGCTTGGGTGTGAAGATAGCCATGTTAATACTACTGTTGAGTCGGTCCATGCGTAGTATTCAGTGTCCGTATGTTGAAGTGCGGATTGTACCGATGTTATTAATCTGGCTAGGAGTAGTGCACCACACAATTCTAATCGGGGAAGTGAAATTTGCTTTATAGGAGCAACTTTCGTTTTAGCAGTCAGCAGATGAGTGATGACTTCTCCTCCTTGTGTCGTAGCTCGGCAATAAATAGCAGCGGCGTAGGCCTTTTCAGAGGCGTCACAGAACCCGTGCAGTTCATAATTAACTTGCCTGGTGTATATCCAACGAGGAATACGAAGTTGCGGCAGATGAGATAAATCGGCAATGATTGAATTCCATTGCTGTGCAATCTCGCCTTGAATCACATCGTCCCAATCGTAATTTTTGAGCCAAATTTGTTGAAAAAGAATCTTTGCAGTGATTGTGATTGGAGCTAGTAGGCCGAGAGGATCGAAAAGCCTGCTTAAATTGGACAGAATCTTTCTTTTGGTTGCAGTAGTCTCGTTTGGCAAATTGACGTGAAAAAAGAACGAATCTTCTGTGGGGTTCCAGTTTAAACCTAATACCTTTATCGTGTCTGCATTTTCATCGATATTAAATGATAAAGCAGCTTCTCTCTCAGGAATCATGCGTAACAGTTTTCCAGAATTAGATGCCCATTTTCGTAGAAGGAATCCTCGTTTCTGCAACAATGTAGTGAGTTGTGTGTACAGTTCTAGTGCTGTTGATTCATCGTCTGCTCCGCTCATTAAGTCATCAACATAGAAAGATTGTTCCAATGCCTGCTCTGCCAGAGGAAAGTCTCCCTTGAATTCAACTATTAGCTGTTTTAATGCTCTGGTGGCTAAGTATGGGGCGGACGCAGTTCCATAGGTTACTGTGGTGAGCCAGAAGTGTTGAATGGGTTTGTTTGCGTTTTCTCTCCAAAGGATTCTCTGGTAAGTTCTGTCTGGCTCGGCCACTAGGACTTGCCGGTACATTTTCTCAATGTCTGCGGTGACTGCTATCTTGTAGGTGCGAAATGATAATAAGATTGAGTATAAATCTCGCTGAACTGTTGGTCCTACACACAACCTTTGATTGAGAGATACGCCAGTGGAAGCCTTTGCGGAGCCATTAAACACAACGCGTAATTTTGTAGTACTACTAGAGAGTTTAATTACCGCATGATGTGGAAGATAAGCATGCTCCTCAACTGATTGAATTAGTTCCTCGGGTATTGCCTCCATATGATTTAGAGCCTTGTACTCCTCTAAGAAGTTGATGTAGTCTGTGTGAAGTTGTGCGTTTGCTTTAAATCTTCGTTCTAATGAGTGTAAACTTGCGGTTGCAATGATCCTTGTATCTCCCAATGGTTCTGTAGTGTGTTTGAAGGGGAGGCGAACAACGTATCTTCCTGTTAATTTATCAACTTGACAAGTGCTTGCAAATAATGTCTCACAAAACTCTTCCTCTTCAGACATTGCTTGGTGTGTGGGTGATAGATCCTCCACTTCCCAAAACATTCGCAAAGTTTTGTCAACATCGACATCTGCGTGGAAGGATATAAGCTCTGAAGGATTTGAAGATGTGATGACTTTTCCAGACAGGATGTGTCCAAAGATGGTATTCTGAATAACAGGTACGTCCGGCGATAATATGTGTAGTCCGTCTCTGAGAATGTAAAACGCGTGATCAACGCCTAAGAGGATATCAATTCTCTTGGGAACATTGAAGTTTGGATCTGCTAACTCATATTGGTTGAGGAAACTCCAATCTGTTATGTTGAAGGCGGTTGACGGATGGGTTGAAGTTATTCTTGATAGTATCAGAGCCGTGACTGAGATGTGTGATGTAATATGAAGCCGGGAACATAGTGTGACATTGACACTACCCTTTGTGAAACCTGCTCTACAACGCCTGTGACCTGTTGCTTGTGATGATCCCTTTTTAGTCCCAGACGTTGTATGCAATCTTCCCTGATGAAGGATGCGGTTGACCCTGTATCGATCAAAATGTTGCAAAGTTTAGGTGAGCCTGATGAGTCAATAATTTGAACAAGTGCAGTTGGTAGCAGAGACAGGTGAACTGATGGTTGGCTCGTGGCAGTGAGAGTGGTTGAATTTGAGTCTGCGTTGGTAGCAATCAGCGACTGAGTGATAGAGGATGCATTTGTATGTGAATGGTTTGCACTTGACGATGAGATTGGCTTTGTTGATCGTGTTTTTGCGTTTGTGACATGATTGGTATTGGAATGTGCGACATCCTGTATATGCAATGTAGAATGGTGTGATTTGTTGCAAAAGTGACACTTGAATCTTGATTTGCAGTTCCGCGATGTGTGACCTGAGCTGAGACAATTGAAGCATAATCCGCTTTGAGCTACAAAGGTCCTTCTTGAATTGGTGTCCATTCCTTTAAATTCAGGGCAATGGAACAGGTTATGTTGTTGCGAACACTTAGGGCAATTAGATAACGTTGCGGCGTGAAGAACTCTTGCAGGCGGTTTCCTTGTTGATGAATCGAGGGACTCCAACGCGTCACAACGTTTGTTCAAAAATGAAAGTAAGCTGTTGAATGATGGCATATCAATGTCCGAGCTTTCTTCAGCCCAGGCTTGTCGTGTTTCTGCATCACATTTATTGAGTAAAAGATGTGTAAGCCATGGATCTCTGCCAGAGGCTTCCGAGCCTAACGATTTAATTCCGCGAATCAACTCGTCTGAAGTGTCAGTTAGTTTACGTAGTGAAGCGAGTGAGGGTTGAGTGACGGCTGGTTGATTGATGAATGCCTTTATGTATGAGGTTAAAATCTGCTTTTTTTTGTCGTAGCGTGAGACCAGTTTATTCCAAGCTTCATCATAGTTGCCTTCGGTGATTGTGAAATGTTTGATTAGAGAGGCTGCTTCATCCTTTAGAGCACTCTTTAGATAGTGAAATTTGTGAATATTCGACAATGTCGTTTTCTGATGAACCGAAGATATGAATAGGTCCTTGAAGGAAGGCCAATCCTTGTAATCACCATTGAAAGTTGGTAGATTAATTCTAGGCAGTTTTACTTCCAGGGAATTTGAGGGTGCGTTGTGAGCAAATGTATCAAATGCGGTTCTTTGATTCTCAAAAAGCCGCAACATTGTGGAATTTAATTGCTCTGCTGTGGAGGTGGAAGAGCCAGCTGCAGGCTCTGCCACCTTTCGTTGGTTTAATGCTCTAAGGAGTTTCGCCTTGGCACTAAAATATTTATCCTCAAATTCATCAACATCACTGGCCACCTCGAGTAGAACTAGATCATCGTCAGCCTTCATAAATAAATGCCAATGTTCTTCCAATTTGTCTAGTCTTGCAGTGATATCTTCGATTGCAGTTTCCGCGCTAATGGAATCTGCAAAAGTCGACGTTTTTGTGACCAATCCCTTAATACGACCTCGTTGGTTTTTCAACGCTGTAGTATCAGTCATTGTGAAATATTGGTAATGATTAATTAACGGTTGTAATACAAATCAAACGCTCGGAAGAGAAATTTCTAAATTCAAATTAACTTAGTACACACCAAAACGAATTTCCTAAATTCTGTTAAAATTCAAAAGATATTCGAAATGCATTTCATTATTTAATTTTCAATCTGAAGAAATCTATTGTTCCTGTCCTCATAGAAAACCGTACTATGTAACTGTTCAATAAATGTTCACAATTTTTATTCACTGTCTATGCTATTTGGAATATATGTAAATGCAATAATGAACTTCAAAGAAAATCAATGTAATAATAAATTTTTATTTAAAAACCAATATTTATTTGCTTCATTCACTTAAATAGTTGATAATGATCAATCTTATACGAATTCCAATGTTAATTAGATTGTCATTTCATTTCAATATACACTAATAAGTTTGCAAAAAAAATTCTGATTTAACTTGCTTCATGTGCCAATAAAGTCATTAATGACCTTGAAATTCATAACAAGTCACCAAAAAAAGTTTATTTATTAATTTCCATAAATCCAAGAATCAATTGTTGGGAAATATTTTCTTTATCACTGTAGCTGGCATACACTATAGCTGGCATATTTACCGTATGCACATTTACCGTTTTTACTGTTAGTAATGCATGCAATTTATTGAGAAAAATTGGTACTTAGCTGGATTTTCTTGTTGAATTTTTTATTGTTGAATGCAGGAAATATGTTCCCGGGTTTCGGCACCAGCAATTTATGTTGAGGAAACTATTGTAATTAAAAAGGCACTAATTTACGTTGATTCCTTTTGTTTATTGAGTTTAATTTACTTTGAATGATGAGAAACTATTTTATTTTAAGGCACAATTTTACATTGATTTGTTCTTAATTTATTGATTTAAATTTGTTTTTGATAATGAAGAACTAAGTTATTTGAAAGCACAATTTTACACTTGATTTTTTCTTGTTTATTGAATTTAAATTACTTAATTATAAATATTTAATTTATTTATTGACTGACACCTAGCTATACTACTCGATGAACGTTGTAGGAAGACTGACTTGCATGTTCGAGTCGTCCGATTTCTGCGTAATGGATAGCTGGGTGGGTGATAGGACGAACGGCTAGCGGTTCCGTATTTGATTGTTAGTTGAGGAATGTTTGCATTTTTAGCATTCCTGAACAGTCATTAAACGATTGGCTGCTAGCTGGACCAACGATACAACCAAAACTATTTTGTACGTTATTAAAGTGGAGAAAACACAGAATCGCCGTGCACGCGGACATAGAGAAAATGTATCGAATGGTCCAAGTGGCACCTGAGCATCAACCATATCAGAGAATTCTTTGGCGGAACCCATCCTCAAATAACGTACAAGATTACCAGCTAACCACAGCCACCTTCGGAACCACAGTAGCTCCATATTTGGCGATACGTGCACTCAAACAACTCGCAATGGAAGAAAGTCAAAACTTTCCGCTCGCATCAAAGGCAACAGAGTGCGATTTCTATGTTGACGACTTGCTGACGGGTGCAGACAATATTGATACAGCGCTAACCTTGCAATCACAATTAATTACTATGTTAGGATCAGGTGGTTTTAATCTCAGGAAGTGGAGCAGCAACAATGAAAAAATTCTAGAACATCTGCCAACCGAGTACAGGGAACACAAGGACATCGTGTCATTTTCCGAAACAGACACCATCAAGACTCTAGGTGTACGCTGGCAACCACACTCTGATCAATTTTCATTCAACTACAAGGCCTTCAAGGAGCACAGTACCACAACCAAACGAACAATACTATCAGATGTGGCTTCCCTATACGACACCCTAGGATTAATTCGCCCAGTGATTATCTTAGCCAAAATGATTATACAAGATTAGTGGGTAACCGGATGCTCTTGGGATCAACCCGTTTCAGAACATATCAAAGGACACTGGATAAAACACAAAACGGATTTACAAAGCCTAAACAAGTTTTCCATTCCTCGATGGATTCACTATTCACCACAATGCAACATGCAGCTACATGGGTTTTGCGATGCGTCTGTACGCGCCTTTGCAGCGGTCATATATCTTCGAGTTATGGATGATAAGGGCAATGTTATATCAACATTACTAACATCACGAACGAGGGTCGCGCCTATAAAACCAGTTACCATACCTCGACTTGAGCTTGAGAGCAATTCTTCTAGGTTCTAGCTCGCTTAATGAAGGAAATTGTATCGACTATGCCTCTTCAAGATATTCCAGTGTTTGCTTGGACGGATTCAACTATTGTTCTCCAATGGATTCGACAGCATGCTGCTCGATGGAAGACCTATGTAGCCTAATGGAGACACATCGCCACACAATGGAATCCCGCGGACCTAGCAAGTAGAAGGACCACTGCGAGTAATTTAATAAACAACAAACTTTGGCTAAATGGTCCACCATGGTTGATCAAGGATCCAGAAGACTGGCTGTAGCGGTTACCAAACAAGAAATTACGGAACCGCTATCACACTATCACCCGACAGCAAATCATTTCAATCATTTCTTGTTCTGCCTCGATCAGTTAAACATTAAAGAATCTGTGCATAACCGATCAAGTGTTTTTTATATAATATTAATAGATACCCCACAAAAACGGTACCATGTACAAAGACAATCGTGAAATCCACATGTAATTAATACGCCACATGCAAAAATGATATAATCAAACATCAAAAAAAAAAAAAATATCAATAATTAAATAAAAAACTAAGTGGGTAATAATACGTTTAGAATAAAAGTGCACCAAAAAGTTATAATTTAGTAAAAAAAACGGTGCAGTTCAAATAACGGCAACAATAACATGGAATGTGTAGTAAAAAAGGTGATATTTTAAAGAAGAAAAAAAGGAATGTACTTCAAACACCGCATCATTGAACATATTTCTGCATAAAAAAATATTTTTGAAGAACGAAAACACATTCAACAAAAAAAATTTTCAATAAAGAAGACATTTTTCAACAAAAGGCTGCGAAGAAATCTACAAACTTACGGTAACATATCAGAGCAGCGGCATCAACAACAAAAAAAAAAAACCTCTGGTTTTAGGACAACAATGAACAGATATTTTTTTCCATTTAAATTTCAATTATCATTATTTATTATAAAATACGTAATTTTATTATTTTAGAGTTAAAATCAAGATTTATATAATGTATATGGAAAGATTCAAGAATTTTTAACATCGCATGGAGATTATTACATTTTCATTTAAAAAACGTGGCGAACAATGAACATGTCTGAAATAACAGTAAGTTACCAAAACATATTTTTTTCTCAATTTAAAAAAAAAATTTTAATCGTATTTTTCTTTTGTGATTTAAATTAAGTCATAACAAAAAAAAATTTATTAAAATTATTAATTTATAAAGAATTAACCTATACGATTAACTAACTTAATCTGGTGAATTTAGCCATATTTTTATAAAAACCAGTGACATATAAATCTAAGGAATATCCACAATTATAAAATTCCTTGTGTAAAGTTTATCGTTCCGGTCCGAAAATATTAGTTGTCTTCGCGTTCGAGTTTCATATAGTAAAAAATGTCAGAAGACAATAAATCTAGTGACACAACTAGCCCCCCGGCAAATAACGATGGTGCAAGTGGTAGTAACATAAATAATACCGAAATAATTACCATAAACCCATACATAACGTCTTTAAAAATTCCGCCATTCTGGAATAACAGACCAGATCTCTGGTTTGTACAAGTAGAAACACAATTTCGAGTAAAAGGTATCACATCTTCCAGTACCAAATATGACCACCTCGTCGCATCACTACCGTCTGAAACGTTGGAACTCGTGGCAGACGCTTTGCTAAACCCTCCAAGCAATGGAAAATATGAAAATTTAAAATCTCTTCTACTGACAAGAAGTAGGGCTTCCGAGGAGCGTAGGCTAGACGAATTGCTCCACAAAGTTGAGCTCGGAGAATACAAACCATCTGAGCTTTTTCGACAAATGGAATCCCTCGCGGGAGGCAATAGCCTCATTAATAAACCCTTACTCCATAAACTTTGGATTAAGAAATTACCGCCCTCAATCCAAGCATGTATTATAGCAGTCGAGAGTGCACATACTCAAGAGGAAATATTCGCAATAGCTGACAAAATTTTTGACTCAGCTGCCTGTTCAAACATTTCATCCATACAAAACACTAATAATAACCCTACAATTGATGCAGTCAGTCAAATGACACAAGCTTTTCAGGATTTAACTGATCGCATCAAACGTCTAGAGTTAAGACAAAGTAGGCCCAGATGTAGAAATTCTTCACACAGTCGATCACTTTCTAGATCGAAATCCAATTCAAAAATGCATTCTAGAAAAGATTTATGTTGGTATCATCGACGATATGGCAGCGAGGCCAGAAGATGTATTTCTCCATGCTACAACCATAAAAAGTCAAATAGTTCAAAAAACGAACAATAACTGCTTCGGCAGCGGCTTCTGGAGTAGGTGAAATATCACGCCGCTTATTTGTTTTTGATAACTCGACTAGAACTCATTTCCTTATAGATACAGGAGCAGAAATCTCAATAATACCCAATAAAGCACATTTCAAATACACAAAACAATCTCACTTCAACCTAGTAGCCGCAAACGGAGATCCGATCTTTACGTATGGTTTCAAGCGATTGACGCTAGATTTAAACCTACGACGGGTATTTGATCACACATTCGTGATTGCTGCCGTTGATTACGCGATTATTGGAGCAGACTTCTTGTACAAATTTAACCTACTAGTCGACTTGCGGGAAAGAAAACTAATAGATAAAACAACTTTATTGTCAGTGAATTGCATTTCACGAAATGTGAAATCATTCAGTCCAAAATTGTATCTGCTAGAAGGCGAATTCGCGTCCATACTGAATGCATTTCCGTCACTTAAAGCTCCGCCAAATTTCAACACAAATGTCCAACACAGTGTCGTACACCATATCCACACACAAGGACCACTTCCGTCTGCACGACCTAGAAGGTTAAACAGCGAAAGATTTCAAGCTGCCAAAAGAGAATTCCAGCAGATGGTTAGATTAAGTATATGTCGCCCTTCATCATCTCCTGTAGCTTCACCCCTACATTTAGTACCCAAAAAAGCTACGGCAGAGCTAAGACCTTGTGGAGATTATAGCCTTATGACACTGGCTTCATCGTAGGCTTAAAATACTGCCTTGGCTAGGCTGAAAACTGAAAGAAAAAATTCAAATGAGATTTTCCCATATGTAAGAGTGAGAGGAATATACTCAAACTTTTCTTGTCTGAATTTTAAGTGTTATAAAAAGTCTAGAAAACTGTTATAAAAAGCATAGGAAAAGAATGAAATTCATGTTCTTTTTCTAAGCTTTTTATAACAGTTTGCTACATCTCTAGACTTTTTATAACAGTGAGTGAAAATCAAAATAAATTGAAGTAATAAATTGAAATAATTATAATTGAAGTGGCAGCAAATATAATTGAAGTGAGAATAAATAATATCTTATTGAAGGGTAAATTTTTATAATTGGGGCTCCGGAGTAAAATCGCTCGTTTTTGTATTGAAAGTAATAAACCAAAAAATTCACTTGTAGAAATAAACAGAGCCCTAAAAAATCCCCATGTATGGAAGGATTTAATAGTCGGGAAACCCAACGGTGTGAAACAAGGCCTCAGGTCAAACAAGATTTTTTAATGAGGAAGTAGCAAATTGAAAGGAAGAGAGCAAAGAATTGTAATTTACCTAATGTTGACCATGTTTAATATTAAATACAATAAATTTCAATTAATTTAATTTTAATCATAATAAATTTTAATATTTCAAATATTTCCAACGGATTTCTTCTCCCCTCACAACTATCTGTTATAATAATCTGGTAATCGCTCTTACTCTCACATGCTATCTCTATCCCACAGTATAACAGATTTCGTCATTTTCAGCCTAGCCAAGGCAGCATTTTCAGCCTACGATAAAGCCAGTGTCATAAGGCTATTACCGACAGCTCAACGCAGCTACGGTTTTCGATAAATATCCCTTGCCAAACATCCAAGATTTTACTATAAATCTTCACGGATGCAATATATTTTCAAAAATTTTCTTATCAGGGCATATCATCAGATCCCGGTCGCCCCTGAAGACATCCACAAAACTGCTGTCACAACTCCTTTCGGCCTATTCGAGTTTCTCCGGATGCCTTTTGGCGTGAAGAACGGAGCTCAGACGTTCCAACGCTTCATAAACGAAGTGTTAACAGGTTTCGATTTTACATTCGCATATGTTGACGACATCCTTATAAGTAGCAAATCTTCACAAGAGCATAAGGAACATTTAAAGATGTTGTTCGCAAGATTAGAACAATATGGCATTAGTGTCAACCCTACAAAGTGTATTTTTGGAGTAAGTCGACTTGACTATTTAGGGCACGAAATTTCGGAAAAGGGCATAACACCATCTAAAGAAAGAGTAGAAGCAATAGTTGATTTTCCGACACCCTCAACATGTAAAAAATTACAACGATTTCTTGGCATGATCAATTTCTATCACAGATTTCTACCAAATGTCGCGAAATACTGTGAACCACTATATGATGCCATAAAAGAGTGCCCAGCACAAAAAGCTTCAAAAGAAAATCTTAAATGGACTGAAAGTTGCGAAAACGCATTTACTAATATAAAAACAATCTTAAAAAACTTCACACTATTAGAGCACCCCGATCCCACGGCAAAAGTTAGTTTATGGGTAGACGCATCAAACGACGCGGTCGGTGGTGTCTTACAACAATTTAAAGATGGTAATTGGAAACCCTTAAGCTTCTTTTCCAAAAGATTACAAGAGCGTGAACGAAAATATTCTACCTTCGATAGGGAACTGCTGGCCGCATATTTAGCGACCAAAAGATTTCGACATTTCGTGGAGGGAAAACAATTTACTATTTATACGGATCACAAACCTCTAACTAAAGCCATATGTTCAAAGTCAGAAAAGTCTTCACGACAAACTAACCAATTAGACTACATAGCCCAACTGACAACTGACATTCGGTATATTAAAGGTCCACTTAATATTGTTTCGGACACCTTATCCAGGTCTCATATTGATGCAGCAGATCTCAGATTAGACTTACAAACAATACATGCCGAACAAAATAAAGACGAAGAGTTAAAAGAACTGCTAACAAACAACCCCAATTCGTCTATCAAACTTAACAAGGTTTTCATCCCTCTCCATGAAGTATACATTTGGTGTGAATCAACCACTGATGTTAACAGGCCATACGTGCCAGAGTGTTTACGTCGCATAGTTTTTGTCTCATTACATAACTTGTCACATCCGAGTATACGGAACACTAGAAATCTAATAACGTCGAAATATTTTTGGCCACAAATAAACAAAGATGTCACAAGGTGGGCCAAATGCTGCATCCAATGTCAGAAATCAAAAATTTCTCGTCATACTATAGCCCCATACGGAACCTTTAAAGTACCAGAAGGAAGGTTTGAACATATCCATATGGATATTGTCGGACCGCTACCACCCTCTAATGGTTATACATACTTATTAACAATTAAAGACCGATTTTCGCATTGGCCAACATCTATCCCACTTAAAAATATCTCGTCAGAAAACATCGCAAAAACTCTTCTCCACCAATGGATTGCCCAATTTGGAGTACCCCAGTCTCTAACCACAGACCAAGGTCCTCAATTTGAGTCAGGGCTGTTTAAAGACTTATCCAATATCATGGGAATCCACCGCATTAGAACAACCACCTACCACCACCTACCACCCTCAATCGAATGGATTAGTAGAACGTTTTCATCGACAATTAAAAGTAGTTATTCGAGCCACCAACGACCCTAAAAAGTGGTATTCTAACTTGCCATGGACTCTTCTTGGAATAAGATCCGCGGTAATAGAAGACATAGGCCTAGCACCAGCCCAAATCCTATACGGACAATCGTTACGTCTTCCAGGAGAATTTGTTACTACAAATGCCAGTATGAGCTCAAAAATTACTTCCGCCACAGCCAAAGAAATACGAGAGGCCATAAGTAAAATACAACCTAATACATCCAGAGTTCGAAAACAAACTAACATATTTATACCACAAGCTATTCTCACATGCTCGCACGTCTTTGTCAGGGAGGAGATATTCAAAAGTAGCTTAAATCCACCTTACAGTGGGCCACACGAAGTACTGACACGAAACGATAAATTTTACAAAATACACATCAACGGTAAAAATCAATTAATCTCAATAGATAGGTTAAAGCCAGCTTTCATTTCCAACCCAGACATGTTCACGGATAATCGCCTAACTAGATCATGTATGAAGAAAGTAGTTTTTAATTTATAAAAAAAAATAAGGATGCAAATTTCACATCCCTCAAAATAATACATATATACATACATTTTCTTTTGAATTGTAGTAAATTAAGTAAATTTTTGAATTCTAGATAATTAAGTAATAATATTTATATAAAAAAAAAAAAAAAAGTTAAAATTTAGCATAATAAGTAAAAATTTATAATTGTTATTGGAATTATTATAAAAATATGTAATTATTTTTTTTTTACGGAGGAGAGTGATGTAGCGGTTACCAAAGAAGAAATTACGGAACCGCTATCACACTATCACCCGACAGCAAATCATTTCAATCAGTTCTTGTTCTGCCTCGATCAGTTAAACATTAAAGAATCTGTGCATAACCGATCAAGTGTTTTTTATATAATATTAATAGATACCCCACACTGGCCAGTCGGTGCTTCTATAAGGGAGGAAACAACTTTGGAGTCTTTTTTTTTATGTGATAGTCTAAGCTTAGGTGTCATCCTTTGTACTACTAGTCCGTCATGTCGTACACGTCATGGTGCAATGTCTAGTGGAACCGGCACAGGTACACAAAACACTCGCGACACGGAACTTCACCACTGGCTAACTTTGACATCTCGCGACGTTTGAGGTGTCAAAACAATCCCACCAAAAAAACATTAAAAATGTGAATTAGAAGTTCGTGGGCGCGGAAATTATTTATTGGGACAGTTTAAAACACACGAGTGAGAAGTGATATGGATTAGTCAAGATGAATCGTTAATAGCATGAAATAATTAAACACGTGCATTTACGAACGAATTCAAAGGAATTTTACAACAATTTTAAGGCATGAATCTTAGCTGCCCTTCGAAATGTAACAAATTTTATTAGAAATACTATAGACTGAGCCACACTGAATTCATCAAAGATTCATGCTAGGTATACAACGAACGCGACAGCCAACTTTTTCGCGGTTGATAATACTTTATTGAGTTTTAAATAAAAATTGGCAGTTGTATAATTCCTTTGAATTCGTTCGTAAATGCACGTGTTTAATTATTTCATGCTATTAACGATTCATCTTGACTAATCTATATCACTTCTTTTTGTTGTACCTAAGTGTGTTTTAAACTGTCCCAATAAATAATTTCCGCGCCCACGAACTTCTAATTCACATTTTTAATGTTTTTTTGGTGGGATTGAGTATACTATATAGATTATTATGTTCTACTTATCATTCCCTTTCATTTGATACCCATGTCGAGGGGGTTGTGAAGAAAATGGTAATCCGCCCTCTTGAGATGACAGCCATGGATCTAACCAGATATTGAGTATATTATATCGCTTATGGTATTCTACTTATGATACCCTTTCAATTGATAGGTATGTCGAGGTGGTGGTGAAGAAATGGTAGTCCGCCCTCTTGAGACGGCCGCCATGGATATAAAAACATAAATTATTGTATTCTACTTATCATTCCCTTTCATTTGATACCCATGTCGGGGGGGTTGTGAAGAAAATGGTAATGGGTCCTTTTGAGGTGGCCTCGGTGGATCTTACTATTTATTGAGTATACTGTATTGCTTATTGTATTCTACTTATCATACCGTTTCATTTGATACCCATGTCGAGGGGTTGAGAAGCAAATGGTAATACGCCCCCTTGAGATGACCGCCATGGATCTAACCAGATATTGAGTATATTATATCGCTTATGGTATTCTTCAACTTCAACTTCAGATTTTAATTATCTTTGGATTAAAATCATTTTCCAAAGCCACGTTATATTCTTCTGCTTCCTATACAGAAGCCCTAACATAAGTAACGAAGCCTCCACCTTATCTTTTGATACTATTTCCGAACAAATCTCGGGATTTTTGTCGTCCAATCCTGAGTGTGAAATCATCATTGCGGGTGATTTCAATGTTCACAACGTTAAATGGCTGACTTACTCAAATGGCACCAGTATTTCTGGCAAGGACGTCGAGCTCTTTGCAGACATCAATAACTTGCATCAAATTGTGGATCATCCCACAAGAGTCCCTGATGTTGCTGATCAAGGAAGATATCTCCTTGATCTTTTTCTAACTTCTCATCCAGCGCGTTACTCCGTCGAAGTTGATTCACCTCTCGGCAATTCAGACCACTGCCTAATCAGTGCTAACTTCCCATTCGAATTTCCCACCCCTCCCAAACCAGTTCGAAGAACTGTATGGCATTATGGGAAGGCCAATTGGCTGGGGCTTACTAATTTTTTCCAGTCTACAGACTGGAATCTGTGTTTCCGGAATAGAAACGCCAACTCTGCCGCTATCCGTATCACCAGGATCATACAGGCAGGAATGCATTTGTTCATTCCCCATTCTACCAAATCTGTAAAGCCTAGGCCCAACAGATGGTTTAATCGGGAGTGTATGAATGCAATCAAAACTAAAGAAGCCGCCTTCCGAGCGTACAAGAGCTTCCCGAGTGAATCGCTCCGTTTAGAGTACATTCAACAAAGAAATTCTTGTAAAACCGCCATCAAGAAAGTCAAAACCTTATTTGACAACAAATTGAGAAGTAAACTCCTAAATGCAACCTCCGGTAGCAAAAACTTCTGGTCCTTGGTAAGTTCCATCAAGAAGAATTTCACTACAACTTCAACCCCTTCCTTTATTCACAATGAGAAGGTAATAACAGACAGCAAATCCAAGGCCAATTTATTAGCATCTATGTTCGCTTCGAATTCTTCTTTACCCGAAACTGATGTGCTACCCCCTGTTTCCGAGCGTAACGCCCATTCAATGGACAGGGTTTTTTTCAGGACTCGCGAGGTGTACAGGTGCCTCAAAGAGCTCGATGCCAACAAATCCACTGGACCCGATAATATACCCCCTATCGTCTTAAAACAATGCGCCTCACCTTTGGCTAAACCTCTGCGCAAATTATTTTCCCTGTCATATTTCTCCGGAGTTTATCCCGACTCTTGGAAACTTGCCCATGTTCAGCCCATACCGAAAAAAGGTGATTCCAGCGATCCCTCCAACTACCGCCCAATAGCAATTACTTCTATTCTCTCCAAAACCATGGAGACGATAATCAACAAAAAGCTTATGGGATATCTAGAATCCAACCTACTCATAAACGACAGACAGTATGGCTTCCGACGAAAAAGATCCACTGGCGATCTTTTAGTCTGTCTTACAGAACACCTCAGCCGTAGCCTGCATGGATCCGGTGAGTCTAGTCTGGTTGCTCTGGATATCTCCAAGGCTTTCGATAGAGTTTGGCACTCAGCCCTGTTAGCTAAACTCAAAGCTATTGGAGTTGACTCACTTCTACAGAAGTGGATTGAGAGTTTCCTTTCTGGCCGTTCAATCAAAGTGGTATTGGATGGCGTCAAATCCGCGCCCCACACGATCTCTGCGGGGGTACCCCAGGGGTCAATTTTATCACCGGCCCTATTTCTCATATTTATAAATGACCTTCTTTCAATCCCCTCCAACCCACTTCTCAGCTTCGCTGACGACGGTACTCTACGTTACTCGTACAGCTTCGATACAAGACAGACTCATGCCAGATCCTGTCTTGATGATCGCGAACTAATGTTCAACTCTATTAATAACGACATTGAACTTATTATAGAGTGGGGAAAAAAGAATCGTGTCAAATTCAACCCCTCCAAAACCAAGTACTGTCTCATCTCCAAAAAGAAGCTCAACACCTCTTCACCCTTGAGAGTGGATGGAGTTCAACTAATGGCCGACCCATCCTTGCACATCTTAGGCGTGACATTAGCGAAAGACTTGCGATGGAATGAACACATATTCCAAATCGCCAAACAAGCATCCCAGTGCTTGGGATTTCTTAATAGGTGCAAGTTCCTCTTCCAGCCATCGGCCCGTGCTGTTATCTATAAATCCTACATTCGGCCTCTTCTCGAATATAACTCCCTCGTTTGGGGCGGCGCCCCAATAACCACCTTGGCATGGTTAGATAAAGTGCAAAAAAGGGCGCTCAAATTAATTGATGACGACACCGCCTGCTCCACCATCGACCCCTTGAGCCACCGTAGGAATGTAGCAGCACTGACAAAATTTTATCGCTACTATCATAGTGACTGTTCCTCCGAGTTAAACGCTCTCCTGCCTCCACGGCAATCTTATACCCGCAACACCAGATTAGCCCACTCGTCTCATTCCCTTCACCTGCAACTACCCCTTTCACGCACTCAACAAGATATGAATTCGTTTGTTAATAGAACAACTCGACTGTGGAATAACCTCTCGCAGTCAGTATTTCCGAACTCCTACAACATCCAAGAGTTCAAACGCAGGGTTCATCACCACCTTCTTCAATACCCCCCCGTACCTTTTAATCCTTAACCTATACCCCCCCCCCTCATCCCTCCCCGTACTAAGCTTACTGCTAGACATTGCACCATGACGTGACAAATGACATGACGGACTAGTAGTACAAAGGGTGACTCCTAAGCTTAGCACTGCCACATAAAAAAAAAAAAAAAAAAAAATTCTACTTATGATACCCTTTCAATTGATACCTATGTCGAGGTGGTGGTGAAGAAATGGTAGTCCGCCCTCTTGAGACGGTCGCCATGGATATAAAGACATAGCTGATTGTATTCTACTTATCATACCCTTTCATTTGATACCCATGTCAAGGGGGTTGTGAAGAAAATGGTAATGCGTCCTCTTGAGGTGGCCTCGGTGGATCTAACTATTTATTGAGTATACTATATTGCTTATTGTATTCTACTTATCACACCCTTTAATTTGATACCCATTTCTAGGGGGTTGTGAAGAAAATGATAATCCGCCCTCTTGAGATGACAGCCATGGATCTAACCAGATATTGAGTATATTATATCGCTTATGGTATTCTACTTATGATACCCTTTCAATTGATACCTATGTCGAGGTGGTGGCGAAGAAATGGTAGTCCGCCCTCTTGAGACGGCCACCATGGATATAAAGACATATCTTATTGTATTCTACTTATCATACCCTTTCATTTGATACCCATGTCGAGGGGGTTGTCAAGAAAATGGTAATCCGCCCTCTTGAGATGACAGCCATGGATCTAACCAGATATTGAGTATATTATATCGTTTATGGTATTCTACTTATGATACTCTTTCAATTGATACCTATGTCGAGGGGGTGGTGAAGAAATGGTGGTCCGCCCTCTTGAGACGGTCGCCATGGATATAAAGACATAGCTTATTGTATTCTACTTATCATACCCTTTCGTTTGATACCCATGTCGAGGGGGTCGTGAAGAAAATTGTAATCCACCCTCTTGAGATAACCGCCGTGGATCTAAATATATTTTAAGTACACTAAATCGCTTATTGTGTTCTACTTATCATTCCCTTTCATTTGATACCAATGTGGTGGGGGTTGTGAAGAAAATGGCAATACCATCCTCTTGAGGTGGCCTCGGTGGATCTAACTATTAATTGAGTATACTATATTGCTTATTGTATTCTACTTATCATACCCTTTCATTTGATACCCATGTCGAGGGGATTGTGAAGAAAATGGTAATCCGCCCTCTTGAGATGACAGCCATGGATCTAACCAGATACTGAGTATATTATATCGCTTATGGTGTTCTACTTATGATACCCTTTCAATTGACACCTACATATGTCGAGGTGGTGGTAAAGAAATGCTAGTCCGCCCTCTTGAGACGGCCGCCATGAATATTAAGACATAGCTTATTGTATTCTACTTATCATACCCTTTCATTTGATACCCATGTCGTGAGGGTTGCGAAGAAAATGGTAATACGTCCTCTTGAGGTGGCCTCGATGGATCGAACTATTTATTGAGTATACTATATTGCTTATTGTATTCTACTTATCATACCCTTTAATTTGATACCCATGTCTAGGGGGTTGTGAAGAAAATGATAATCCGCCCTCTTGAGATGACAGCCATGGATCTAACCAGATATTGAGTATATTATATCGCTTATGGTATTCTACTTATGATACCCTTTCAATTGATACCTATGTCGAGGTGGTGGCGAAGAAATGGTAGTCCGCCCTCTTGAGACGGCCACCATGGATATAAAGACATAGCTTATTGTATTCTACTTATCATACCCTTTCATTTGATACCATGGGCGTAGCAATGGGGGGGGCCAGGTGGGCCAGGCCCACCCCATAATCCTTCTGGCCCACCCCAGAATAAAAGTACATGACTTATTAAAAACTAGATACATTTGCTTTGAAACCCGTGATGTAAATAATGCTTGAAGCCATTTTACGAAAAATATGTTCTAAATTGTCCCGCCCTCGAGGTAACATAAGTATACCGCAGAATACATCCATAGATAGATTATATGGGCCTATTATCTTCAGTGTAGTTAGTGAGAAATATTTGAATGCTGAGAATTTCACAATGGTTATAAAATATTTTTTTCTGAAAAATTGGGTCACTTAGGAAGAAAGGCAATAAAATTATGGCAGGCTCCTAGAGCGCCCGACCAAATTGCGTGATTTTCCTTAAAATTTGTGGTTTTAGTGGATGGCGTTAGCATCGTACAAACAAGTGGAGTCTGTTTTTTCTGTACTAGGAAACTACGAATTTAAAAAAAACAACAAGCTAAAGAATTCTGAACTATAGCCGGTTGGAAAATTCTCTTTTGTGAGAGTCCATGCGACGTTCGAAAGGGTACAGATGATGGCATCCGACTTTAATTGATTGGCTATTGTCCCGCGTAAAACTAGCAAAATTAGTTCATGGAAATACGTAGAGTTAGTCGTTAAGTTTAAAATTCAAATCCAACTCAACTCTTCTCAAATGGAAACTCAGTAGTCAGTATGTGATACAAAATACAAATCCACTTTTTGGCAGTCTTCTATCTCCATGGCAGCTCAGTAGGTAATCTGATCAGCCCGTTAATGTTCGCTGTTTGCTTCAAAGTATAGAAGCAGTGTTTTTGATTTTTCAAATAATTTGTTTCCGTGTAGTTTGTGAAAGTTTATGTTCGACTCTGTTTACAATAGAGCTATTGTTTTTGATTTAAAAAAAGGTGAGTTGTAATTAGTCCAAGAAATTACTACAAACAATTCCTATTGAGTATTTAAAAGCTATCAACTAGCAATTCTTTGATAACTTCATAAATAGATAGTGTTAATGCTAACGAATATATTTATACATTTAAATATGTTTTTTTAATTGAAATACACTGGTTAACTTAAAAAAAGGATTTTTTAAAAACTTAGTCAGGTTCAAATTGTTGTATTTCCTCGAAAAACCCACAGATTTTAATGAATATGTAAGGGATCATTCGAAAGTCTTATACATAGTTTTGCTTTCTAGTTTTGGAATCGAATTTTTTTTTTCATGCCTTAACGTCTCATGAGGGTTTAAAAAAAGCGAATAAATAAGTTGACCAATGTACGTTATTTTATATCTCCATATATGATTTTTATAAATTGCCTATTCCAAACGTAATAAATTTTTTGACTTACTTAATTTCAATCTCGATACTACGAAACTAAATAGGAAAGATTTCTTCTAAGAAGCGTTTGTATTCATCGTAATTAATTTATTTCAGAGCGAAACGTAATGAAGAAATTTAAGGATATAAGATCATTCTTTAAGAATAATCCGGTTCAGTCGGATGGGGATACTATATCCAACTGTGGAACTTCTAGCACCACTGTTGCTCCTGATGTCAGGCAAGAAATTATGATTAGCTGTCCCGCCGAGCCCGCTTCGCCCTTACCATCATATTCTGCAGCTGGTATTAGTACTAGTAAAGATGATCTTGGATCTCGTGAAACTGGTCCATCGAGGCCAATTTTAAGTTTTCCGAGAAAAAAAATCGGCGACAGACAGAGATGCTTTTCTTCAAAATATTATGAAGAATATCCTTGGATTGAGTATAGTGTCAATGAAGACAAAGTTTACTGTTTTGTTTGCAGAAACTTCTGTACAAAGAACTTACGTGCTCAAAACGAAAAGTTTGTTACAAGCGGTTATGATAATTGGAAAAACTTAGGAGAAGCACTTCAAAGGCATCGAAAATCCTTGATACATAAACAATCCACCGAAATGCACGTTTCTTTCAAACACTCGATTGTTTCCGGAAGCGTACAGGATAGAATTGTAAGGCAACATGATGCAGAAATAGTTGAAAGAAGAAAATATTTGGTGAAGCTTATAGATATTATAATGTGTTTGGCTCGTCAAGGAATGCCACTAAGAGGCCATCGTGAAGATATTCTTTCCCGAAATAAAGGAAATTTTTTAGAACTATGTGACCTATTTGCCAAATATGATGTCATATTTAAAAAGTATTTAGAAAAAAATACTAACTACTCTTCCCCTCAAATTCAAAATGAGATAATTACTACTATAGCGCAACTTACTCTATGTGGAATAGCAGCTGAAGTGAAAAAATGCGGTTTTTATGCTTTGATGGCCGACGAAGCACGATCATACAAAAAAGAGCAATTATCGGTCGTAATAAGATACGTAAATAATTTAGAAGTCGAAGAGCGCTTTCTTGCTTTCATTGATTGCTCTACTGCACGCGACGCACAGGGATTGGCGACTTATATTTTAGAACTAATGAAGAAATGTGATCTACATGATTTACCTGTGGTAGCACAATCATATGATGGTGCTAGCGTTATGGCGGGTAAACACCGAGGTCTCCAAGCAATTATTAAAGAAAAGCACCCGCAGGCAATATACATACACTGCCTAGCACACAGGTATAATATTTTAATCACATTAGTATGCCTTGTATGCAATGCAATGTATTTTTTATGTTAAATTTTTGAAATTTCGGAGTTTGATTATGATTATTTTAATTTTCTTTTATAGGCTTAATTTAGTAGTAGTTCATGCTTGCACCAACATATCTACAGCACTTGGATTTTTTAATACAATTGAAGCTATACATACACATTTCTCACACCCAGGTGTAAATTCAGAACTGAAGAGAATTCAGGAATCACTTGGTATCAAATCAAGCGGTGGAACTAATAGCTTAAGTGAGACGCGCTGGGCTTGTCGTTTCGAAAACTGTAAGGCTGTTCTAGAAAATTTCGATGCTATAAAAACAGTTTTAGAAGATGAAGCGAATAACCGCCAAAATAAAAATTCAGTAGAAGCAATAGGACTTCTAAATTGCATCTTGAAAGCAGATTTTGTAGTATGTCTGTTTATATTTAGATCTGTTCTATCAATTATAAACATTTTGAGCAAATATTTCCAAAATAAAGAAGCTACTTTGGGTCAAGCAGTGGATGTCATTAAAAGTACAATAGCTTCGTTGGAGGAAGACAGGAACAGTGCAGAAAGCTTTCAGAAGGTTTGGGGTGAAATAAAGAAATTTTCAAATGCAAACGAAATTTCCCTGGAACCGTTGCGAGTGTCTAAAAGACGAAGGCAACCAAATTACCTTAATGATTTTTTAGTCGATACCACGTTGGGGAAAAGACATAATGAAGACAATCTGCCATCTTCAGCATCAGATGTTAATGCTTCTGAGTACTGGAGAACAAGTGTTTATCTTCAAGTCTTGGACAACGTTATTAACCAATTTAAAAATAGATTTGCGAACCTACCATTTGCCGAATCACTGGAGTTTTTCATAAAGTTAGACTTCGAAAAGTCCCAAAGCTTCATCAATACATATTATGAAATATTACAAGTTGATAAAGACTTATTGCACGCAGAAATGGCAATTTTAAGTGGTATTTTAAAAAATAAAAATTTAGATTTCAATGTGAGAAATTTAAGGCAAGAAATTAACAGAGATTTTTGCCCTAATTATTATAAATTACTACAGGTAAATACGCTTGTGTTGGAATTTTTAACTGATTTAAAAAATAGGATTTCCTCAGTCTTAAATCGACATATGTAACTATGTTGAATTTTGATTTATTTTTATTTCAGATTGCTATAACAATACCCATAAGCTCGGCCGATTGCGAGCGCAGTTTTTCGGCGATGCGTAGAATAAAAAATTGGATACGCGCGTCTATGGAGCAGGACCGATTTTCTCATTTAGCTTTAATACACATTGAAAATTTATTTGTTCAAAATATAAGCGCAGATCAAGTTGCGGAAGAATTTTTAAAGAAAAGGAGAAGAGTGAATTTTGACAATTGAAAATGTAAATAAAATATTTAGATTGAATTCTAACTTTTAATTACTTATAAATTGAAAATATTAGTTTTGTTTCTTATCATCTGTCTGGTGTCAATCGGTAGCGTTGGTTTGAAATTTGGCCCACCCCGGCAAAAACTCATTGCTACGCCCATGTTTGATACCCATGTCGAGGGGGTTGTCAAGAAAATGGTAATCCGCCCTCTTGAGATGACAGCCATGGATCTAACCAGATATTGAGTATATTATATCGCTTATGGTATTCTACTTATGATACCCTTTTAATTGATACCTATGTCGAGGTGGTGGTGAAGAAATGGTAGTCCGCCCTCTTGAGACGGTCGCCATGGATATAAAGACATAGCTTATTGTATTCTACTTATCATACCCTTTCATTTGATACCCATGTCAAGGGGGTTGTGAAGAAAGTGGTAATGCGTCCTCTTGAGGTGGCCTCGGTGGACTCACTATTTATTGAGTATACTATATTGCTTATTGTATTCGTCCTCTTGAGGTGGCCTCGGTGGATCTAACTATTTATTGAGTATACTATATTGCTTATTGTATTCTACTTATCATACCCTTTCATTTGTTACCCATGTCGAGGGGGTTGTGAAGAAAATGGTAATCCGCCCTCATGAAATGATCGCCATGGATCTAACCAGATATTGAGTATATTATATCGCTTATGGTATTCTACTTATGATACCCTTTCAATTGATACCTATGGCGAGGTGGTGGTGAATAAATGGTAGTCTGCCCTCTTGAGACAGCCGCCATGGATATAAAGACATAGCTTACTGTATTCTACTTATCATACCCTTTCATTTGACACCCATGTCGTGGGGGTTGTGAAGAAAATGGCAATACGTCCTCTTGAGGTGGCCTCGGTGGATCTGACTGTTTATTAAGTATACTTGCTTATTGTATTCTACTTATCATACCCTTTCGAGGGGGTTGTGAAGATAATGGTAATCCGCCATCTTGAGATGACAGCCATGGATCTAACCAGATATTGAGTATATTATATCGCTTATGGTATTCTACTTATGATACCCTTTCATTTGATACCCATGTCGAGGGGTTGTGAAGAAAATGGTAATCCGCCCTCTTGAGACGTGTACCGTGTGTACCCTTTTTGTTAATCATCGAAATGATAGGGAATGCTATTTGACATCAACAGTGCTGGATTTGACTAACTTGTAAGGAATATGTCATATTTTTAGAAATAAATTACGATTACGAACTCGGCATTCGGTATTTCAAAATTTTACTGTACATTTGTACTGTGAACTACATGTTTTTTATAGTACCTAACGCAATCTGATACCATAGTTGCGACTAACCACTTTAAATGAATACATTTTGTTAATCATCTAATGCCATCTGGCATCAACAGTTCGAGTAAATACTTTTCGACTAACTAGTAGCACCATCTCATTTATTGAGCAATTGAAATAACTTAGAGCGCCATCTGAAAGAATAATTTTGAGTACCCACTTTTTTAGACTGAAGGAGAAGAAAAAAGTTCGATTCGAAATGTAAAAAATGTAAAAATAAAGAAAACGAAGAATGATAGGAAAAAAAACTCATGGAATAATAAATTATTTATATTTGGGGTATCGGTTACAAATGAAAAATTACTTATATTGTTTATAAAAAGGTGATAAATCGCATAATTTTATAAAAAAAACACCTTGTTTTCTATGTTTAGGCGTAAATAAGGCATTAGCTGTTTGCCCTTACGAACTCGGCAAACTACCGCTTGCCTTGATCAGCGAAAACAATGGTGATGCCAGAAAGGTAGTATTTTACCGAAATTAAAAGTTATTGTAAAAAAGATATTTTTACCTTAATGATAATAATGCTACCTAATACCTTAATGCTTTTATTAACGGAATGTTGGTGCATAAAATTTGGAGAAAAATTTATTTATTTATTTACGCCAAACAAGGCTTGCTTAAACTATATTACACAGGGAAAGTAACTTATGAATATATACATACAATCGCTAAAAGTACATTTGCATTTAACAATTTATCACAGGTATATCTTTATAACTTATGGTACATTAGTTATAGTGTTAGTTCAGGATAATTCGGATGACAGGAAGGATATCAATTTTTTCTTGAAGGATAATTTGCTCATTCCAGGGGAGAAGCAGGAACTGTGGCCATTGAAAATCATACAACATCTGTTGACGGGCTGGTTCTTTCCATACTCGGTCCGATGAGAATATTCCCTAAGCATTTTCGTATGCCTATTGTGACGGACATCGTCGTTAACTTTGATCCTGTCTGACAGAAACTGAACATTGATCCTATCGTTCAAGACGTCCAAAGTAAAGCATCATATAAGCAACTTACGCCTATTAAACAGAGGCATGAGATCCAACACTTTGAGCCTGTCCATGTAGGGTGGGAGGCTATGAAAATCACGCGAGTCGTATAGATTTCTCAGAGCATAGAAAGAGTAGAAATTTCTTTTGCACTGACTCAAACCTGTTACTGCTTACCTGGTAAATAGGATTCCAGATCGGGTATGCGTATTCTAAAATCGGGCGGACTAGCGAACAGAAAAGGGTTTTTGTAACTCGAGGGTTGTCAAATTCCTTGGCTCTTCTCTTTATAAAGCCTAGAAGTTTGCTAGCTCTTGCAATAATATTATCGTAGTGCAAATTGAAATTTAATTTATTGTCCAGGACAATACCCAAATCTACAATTTGATCAACGCGGTCTAATACCCTGCCGTTGAGATAATAGTATTGCAACTGTATGCTTTTTTTACGAGAGAAGGTAATTACGTGGCATTTACTGGTGTTTAGTTGCAGTTTATTGGTGGAGCACCAGTCATGTAAGGTATTCAGTTTCGACTGAAGGAGAGTTACGTCATCACTCGACCTTATGACACTATATATTTTGAGGTCATCGGCATAAAAGAGATGTCGTATATTACTTAGTTTTTCTGACAGGTCTGAGATGAATATATTAAATAAAAGTGGGCCAAGATGACTACCCTGGGGGACTCCGGGGGTTACTTCGATTTCTTTTGACAGAAATCCTTGAAATCTAACGGCCTGTGTTCTTCCGTTAAGATATGTTTCTTTCCATCTTAGGATAGGCCCAGATATTCCGAATTTTAGTAGTTTTGTTATTAAAATATGGTGGTCGACACGGTCGAAGGCCCTACTGAAGTCAGTATAGACAGCATCGATTTGATGACCGTTCTCCATACCACATAGTAGTTCGGAGGTTAGTGTCATAAGGTTAGTAGTTGTCGAGCGCCCTTTTCTGAAGCCATGTTGTTGGTCATTGAGGAGCGGATCAATTATGTGGGCAATCTTATCGTAAACAAGCTTTTCGAGGAGTTTAGGAATTGCTGATAATATTGCAATGCCCCTGTAGTTGTCCACCGAATGCTTATTAGATGCTTTATGAATTGGTATGAGGTAGGATTTTTTCCAAGTTATAGGAAATTTTCCTAACGATAAGGATTTGTTGAAAATAAGATGGAGGGGATATAGAATTTGAGTTGAGTAGCACTGCAGAAAGCAAGGAGGCAGATTGTCGGGACCGTGACCTTTATTGATATCCAGATTGTTTAAACCTGTCATGATGTCTTCGACGGATAGGGATATGTTATCTATAAGAGTTGAAGTAACAGTGCGCGTGTGTGTTGGGTCAGTATGTGTTGTATCAGATTTTGGACAAAAGACTTCGGTAAACCTGTCAGCAAACATGTTACAAATTTCCTGTGGGCAAGAGGAGTGTTTACTGCCATTGGTCATTGTAGTTGGATAGCCTAAGGTCTTTCGTTTCATTTCATATTAACGAATTAATTCACAGGATAAATATAAATTGCCGTAAGGCCTACTGTCCACGTATACCGCACGTCATACGCACGCTATCGTCATTTGACAATTGCTTGCATCTTGGGTAGATTGACTGACTGTAGACTGTGTCCACGGTGCGGCAACGTAGCGTTTGCCTGTCGATATGCGTTCGTCATGAAGCGCGTGCGGCAGCATGTTACTACTCAAGCGCATTGCGAGACGCAAAGACGTGTTTATTTTACAAAATGCCCACCTCAGCAGTCCATTTTGTTGGCATTATTGAGCAGTATCCTTGCCTCTATAATAATAAACTACCGGAATACTCAAGGAAAGATGTTACGGACAGTGTTTGGAGCGAAGTTGCACAAAAAAACAAACACATCTGGTGAGTAATAATAATGTAGGTACTTATTTATTTATTCAATTACACAGTAATTCCACTGCCAAGCAGGGCACAGTCAGGTTTCAAAAAATAATTTGATAAATAGTTACGTAAACCATTTGGTGTGTTTTCAAAAGTCATATTGGGTATCAAAATCGGTTTTTGGGTTTGTGTTGTTGAATCCCCGAATGTACTGATTGTGTACTGCACTCCTTCACGTTTACGTATGTAGTTATGCAAAATAAAGTTTTATAAAGTTGTATGCTATGATCACATCTTCATCATCACTTGACATCTTCCCAACGCAAGATGTGCTTTCGCGTTGCTACTTGAAAGAAAAATGAAACGTTTTGTATCTTGAATGCCGATTGTATGACGATACGTGGACATAACTAATATGCAAAAAATGCCTTACGTCATTTGTAGGTTGCACGCATTAGTCAAATAACAACTCCGTGGACAGTGTGCCTAAGTTTAGTATCGCTGCACTAACCGCCCAACGTACACAGACTTAGGCCTACTGTCCACATATACCGCACGTCATACGCACGCTATCGTCATTTGACGATTGCTTGCATCTTGGGTAGAAATAAACGAAACTGTGTCCACGGTGCGGCAACGTCGCGTTTGCCTGTCGACATGCGTTCGTCATGAAGCTCGTGCGGCAGCATGTTACTACTCAAGCGTATTGCGAGACGCAAAGACGTGTTTATTTTACAAAATGCCCACCTTAGCAGTCCATTTTGTTGGCATTATTGAGCAGTGTCCTTGCCTCTATAATAATAAACTACGGGAATACTCCAGGAAAGAAGTTACGGAAAGAGTTTGGAGTGAAGTTGCACAAAAAACAAACACATCTGATGAGTAATAATAATGTACTTATTTATTTATTCAATTAAACTGTAATTCCACTGCCAAGACAGTGCACAGTCAGGTTTCAAAAAATAATTTGATAAATAGTAACGTAAACCATTTGGTGTGTTTTCAAAAGTCATATTGGGTATCAAAATCGGTTTTTGGGTTTGTGTTGTTGAATCCCCGAATGTACTGATTGTGTACTGCACTCCTTCACGTTTACGTATGTAGTTATGCAAAATACATATGCATTTTACTATAGAAATTATCGTGACATAATTTGCGACATGTAATAGGTTTCAAAAGAACTTGAAATTTTTGTGACATCATGCCGAAAACACATTCAATTGTTTTTCGTCCACGGCTCAATCTGTAATTACATATTCTTTTAACCTTGTCTAAGTTTCTCACTGAATAAGGTCTCATTAAATATTTCTTTAAAGGAAACGCATTGTCCATAACAAAGTAATATGGAAATGTATTTCCACTATCTCCATCATTTGGTAAAGGGGATCCCGAATTAGAAATAATTAAACCATCTCTTTCTAACCACTTTCCAAAAGCCGATGCCTGAAAGACACCACCGTCACTATTTCTTCCAGCAAATCCACATTCTATAGCCGTAAAATAACCGTCTGCATCGCAGCAACCCAGCAAAATAAGAGAATGGTATCCCTTATAGTTATAATTTGCAGATCCTGTATTGAGATACTTTTGAATCCTTATGTGTTTCCCGTCAATTGATCCTAAACAATTTGGGAGGTTCCAAAGTTCGTAGTATCTGGTTGCAATAGCTTTCCATTCACCTGTAGTTGGTACAGGCATGTAAGTGTCTCTTAGGTTTTTTTTTTTTTTTTTTTTTTTTTTATAGCATAAAACCCGCGTGCCTTGCAACGCCTTTAAATAAAAACTGTTTATTATGTGCACTGTTTTCCTTGAAAAAAAAAAAACAAACAAAAAAGTCAGTTGTTATTATCCCTAAAAAAGGTTTATTATAGAGCATTTTTTAATAAACATGGTAAACAAGTTTTGAAGCAGAGATTGGTGTGTATATGTCATCAAGAGAAGTGACAAAGGAATCCTAAATAAAGTGAATTTTGAGTCATTCATTTCCACGTGATTATAGGGATGCACTGTCAAAATTTCAGCCCTTCAGCCCCAGCGGTTTGGGTTAACTCCATTTCACCCCTTTAGGGGATGAATTTCGAAAAATCGATTTATAGTGGATGTCCACGTCATTATAGGGATTAGGTTAGGTTAGGTTAGATATGCCTGAGCTTTGGTTCAAGCCCACACACTTAGGCCAGAAGGGATAGGCCCATTGCGATACCATAGTGATCCCACTTTAAACTTGATGTTAAAATGTCGTTTCTTCGTTAAACCATCTCGAGGAAGTAATGAATCTTCTAAGTTGCGGGATCCCAAACTTCGAGATTTCCGCAAGGTTGCTTAGAAAGGGTTTACCAAATGTGGTTAGCCTTATCCGGCTTAGGGCCGGGCAGTAACATAGGAGGTGTAGTACACTTTCCACCTCGTCAAGGTTCTTACAGCTTCTGCAGAAATCGTGGGTCTCAAGACCTAAACGGGTCGCATGCGTCCCTATCAGACAGTGTCCGGTTAAGACTCCCACTATAACTGAGAGTTCTTGTCTCCCAAGGCTCAGTAATAAGGTAGTTCGCCTGAGATCGTAGGAGGGCCAGGTTAATTTGGCCAAAGTGCATTTATTAAGATCCCTCCAATGCTTTTTCGCTTGTGTGATTGTGTGTTGCTTGCATCGGAGTTTAAAGGAGGCCCAAGGCATACCAACTCTTTCCTTTTCTGGAAGGAGAGTAGCGGTCGTGCCTCTCCTAGCCAGTTCGTCAGCTTTACAATTTCCCTCTATATTTCGGTGACCGGGCACCCAAACGAGGAGGGTCCTGAACTGCTGAGCCATCTCGTTAAGAGATCTGCGACATTCAGAGGTAGTTCTAGAGCTGTTTGTGCAGGAGCGCAGGGCTTTCAGAGCTGCCTGACTATCTGAGAAGATGTAGACAGTCCGGTTTCCATCGCCTTGCTGGTTAATTTGCAGAACAGCTTCTTGTATGGCTAGAATCTCCGCTTGATATACACTGCAGTGATCGGGAAATCGGAAGGAGATTTCAATCCCAAGTTCTGGGGAAAATACTCCTCCTCCCACTCGACCCTCGAGCTTAGAGCCATCAGTAAAAACGTTTATGGCATCCTGAAACCTATGTGGTCTATTTATCCATTCACGACGTGAAGGGATGTGGACTCCGTAGTTCCTCGTGAAGGTAATTTCGGGAATGCAGAAGTCGGTTTTTGTGGGGATAGTAACTGAGTTCAGTACCTTCGTGTGCTCTCCCCTGATTCCAGTCCAGAAACCGGATTCTTTTATTCTAAGGGCTGCGATGGTTGCGCTTTCCCTTTCCACGAGATTTAAAGGAGGGAGGTATAACATAACATTTAAGGCCTCTGTAGGAGTGGAGCGAAGTGCTCCTGTTATGCATAACTCCGCACTTCTTTGTACTCTCTGTAATTTGTTTAACACGGTGGATTTACTCAGAGTTGGCCACCACACTAAAGCCCCGTAAAGGAGAATTGGGCGGACGATCGCTGGGTAGATCCATCGCACAATGTAAGGGGAGAAGCCCCATTTCTTACCAATGGATTTTTTGCAGGCGAAAAGCGCGATGTTTGCTTTTTTAATGCGCTCTTCTGTGTTTTCATGCCAGAGGAGTTTTTTGTCCAGGATTACTCCCAGATATTTGGCACTGTTGTTAATTTTGAGCCTAACTTTGTTAAGCCGGGGGGGGGGGGGGGGGTGTTAACGGAGAGGTCTTGTACCTCCTTGTGAAGAGGACCAGCTCCGTTTTTACTGGGTTAACTCTGAGTCCGCGGGTAGCAGTCCAGCTTGAGAGGGTTTGTAGCGCTGCCTCCATGAGATCACAGAGGACTTGAGGAAATTTTCCTTTTTTGATGATAACAACATCATCTTCGTACGCCAGGACGTCATGTCCCTCTGCCTGCATGCGTCGCAACAGCTGGTTCATAGTTACGACCCATAGCAGCGGGGAGAGTACTCCTCCTTGCGGAGTGCCTCTATTTACGGCCTTTCGGGCCGAGCTATCGCCCAAGATCGAGCTCACCATCCTGCCAGTAAGCATTTGGTGGATAAGAGACACCAACGATGTCTCGATCCCATGTTCTGTCAAGGCCAGGGTAATGGCATTCGGCAAAACATTGTTGAATGCTCCTTCAATGTCAACAAATGCTACTAATGTATATTCCTTAACCTCGAGGGATTTTTCAATGGTTGAGACCAGTGAGTGAAGAGCAGTATCAGTAGATTTGCCCTTTGTATAGGCGTGTTGTGCGCTAGAGATTTCCGAGGTCAATATGGTCTGCCTTAGATATATTTCGATTAGCCTCTCCAGAGTCTTTAATAGAAAGGATGATAGGCAAGTCTTTGGGTGTTACGTTGGAGGCTTTTCCTGCCTTGGGTATAAAAACTACTTTAACCTCTTTCCAACTAGAGGGAATGCAGTTATTTTGGAGGCACCCGGTAAACATGGTTTGTAACCAGGGCATAATATAACTAAGAGTGTGCTGCAGTTGTGCCGGCACTATGCCGTCAGGGCCTGGTGATTTGTAGGGCTGGAAGGTGTTTACAGCCCATTTTATTTTTGCTCTACTTATGATAGATCTGATCAGCTGTTGTGAGGCTGAAGAGTTGATCGTGATAGTTGTATCAACTGTAGTACTACTCGGGAAGTGGGTGTCCATAAGTAGTTTCAGGGATTCCCTGCTTGAGTCGGTCCAATCGCTGTCTTCCTTGCGTAAATAGCTAAGCATTGTTGGCGATTTAGTTAATAATTTACGCAGTCTTGAGGTCTCCGATGTGGACTCTATATTTCTGCAAAAGGTAGCCCAGGAGGTACGTTTGGCTTTCCTTATTGCCGTTTTGTATCTATTCAGCTTTGACTTATAGCAGCCCCAGGCGGTTTAGCTGATGCTGCGTCTCGCTGAATTAAATTCCTTTCTGCACTCTTTTCGGAGTGTCTCAAGTTCGCGAGACCACCAAGTTCGCGGGTTTGGAAGCCTCTTTATGTGGCCTGTTCGGACAAGCTTTATTAATGGCGTAAGTGCATTGTTTCGTGAAAATGTCCACAATGCTGTCGAGTTGTTCCCGGTTTTTGGGAATAAAGGGAGGCTGGGGGGCAAGGTTTTTTGCGATAAGCCTAGTATAGTAGCACCAATTTGTCCTTTGGAGGTTTTTTATTTTGGAAGGGGTGGCTGGGCTCGAGTCCTGCAGTTGGAACTCTATAAATCTATGATCTGAAAAGGAGTATTCCTTCAAAACCTTCCAGACCACTATTCGGTCGTAGTGGCAGTCCGAGACAAGGGTGATGTCCAGAACTTCCTCTCTGTTCTTGGTAATAAAGGTGGGGTCATTACCTTTGTTACAAATAGCAAGGTTGGTGCTCAGTAGGTAGTTAAAAATAACTTCCCCTCTATCATTGGTGTCCGTGCTGCCCCATTGTGTATGGTGCGCATTTGCATCTCCCCCCATAACCAGAACCGTGGTAGGATGGGTGAATCTTACCAGGTCTTGAAAGGCCATAGGGGGTAGAGGGCCCTCATCATTGTGGGCTAGGTAGAAAGAGACCATTCTGATTTTCTTCTGTTTCAACTCTAGGTCGACCACAGTAAGGTCCCCATTGCTGAATTGAGGGAGAAGAAAGGTGCTTATGTTATTTTTGATCAGAATACAAGTTCTGGGTTTTCCCTTACCTTTGGTATAAAAGAGATTAAATTTAGGTGTCCTTAAGCCACAGATCCTGTCACCAGAGATCCATGGCTCTTGGACTAGAGCAACATCGACTTCGCCTGATGCCAGGTGAAGCAGAAGCGAAGCGGATGCTGCTTTACAATGGTGCAGGTGTTCCGTCCTGTCCACAGAAAAATCATCAGTTTGTCCACTCCTGAAAAATGTAAACAAAAAATTACCACAAAGAAAATAATTCCAAATAAAACTACTCACCTGACAACCCTAAATCCTTCCATCAGACCACGCCTTGTTCCATATTTTCCGCAGCTTCTCCCAACATCTAAAAAAGATACAAAAATAAATCAATTAAATATAAATATAAAGAAAAAACAAATAACAAATCTTACCTCCACAGCCGCCACAGTCTCCAGAGTGACAGTTCTCAGTAGCTCACCCATACATACACCAAATCCATGATGGAGGGATAGGTTCCGAAGTTCCCCACCAACATCTATTGTCTGCACCAAAATAAATATCACAGCAAGGTGATGCAAAAATTCAGATCACTTTTGATCTCCGAAGCGAGTCGAGCACGGAGAATTTCAGCATAAAGCTAGTGATCCCAATCCCATTACATTCAACGAACCGAGTTGATGTAATTATTGGTCACATTAAACGTGTCGAGTTTATGTGAATTCCTGCCCAGATTACATGTTACGAGACGAGTTCATGTAACTTCCCAATCCAGAAATTTGAAAAGAAAACCATTTTTCCTCACCCAAAAACAACACTTAGCGAAGATTCACACCGAAACCAACATCAACGTGGGATCATGATTCACAGCGCCAAGAGGATCGCGTGCGAGTCAAATTCGAACGATAAAATTACAAAGTATTCAAAATATTATTTAATTGCAATTGAAGTAAAAGTTGGATTTTTAATTGAATTGATATAAGAATTATAATTTGGATTTAGTAGATTTAAGGTTGAATTGAAAATAAAGAAACAATTTGAAGTTGTAATTGAAATTTTTTTTCTAAAAGCTGACGGTGTTACCATCCACTGAGTTTTCCGAATAGGCATAAGAGCCCATTCATTTTTGGTCCTTCGAGCCGGATGGTACCTCGTGACTTTTAGAAAAATTAAATTTTAATAAATCAGGCAGACGGAACATCATGGAGCGATCACTGAACAAGCAGTTAGCTCAAAAGGAGGTGTTGGAGAAATTTATCTCCAACTACAAAAAGGATGGTAAGGAGAGAAGAACGCCTCCGTACTACAAGAAACGTCTCCATGACTTTCAGGAATTGTTCAGCAAATTTCAGAAACGCATACTGAAATATTGACGGACAAGCATCGGGAACCGGCTGATTCTCCAAACCTAACCCACGCATATTTTACCGAGGATTTGTACGCAGACATGGAGGAATTCTTTTATACAAATTACGCTGCTATACAAACTCGATTTGAGGACGAATATCCTACGCCGGAACCAGAACTTCAACAACAAGATCCGTCTGAAAGCTTCAAGGAATTGACATTACCCAACAAGGAGCATTTCATCAAGTTACCAAAAATCTCTTTAGAGAAATTTTCGGGAGATTACCGAAAATGGACGACCTTTCACGACCTCTTCATAAGCTTGATCCACGAAAATCGAAACTTGTCAAGGGCACAAAAGCTTCAATACTTAAAACTACATTTAAGTGGAGAAGCTGAGGGTCTTCTACGGCAAGTCCAAGTTACCAACGACAACTACGAGCCAGCATGGAAGCTTCTAGTGGACCGATATGACAACAAGAGAGTATTAGTCAATTCGCAATTGAGTCTTCTATTCTCACAGCCCACCATATCGAATGAGTCAGCCCAGGGGATTAAAAGCTTAATGGATGTGACCACCGAGTGCTTACAAGCGCTATACAATCTTGGAATCAAAGTCGAAAGCTGGGACGCTGTAATCATCTACACCATAGTCCAGAAATTCCCACCAGACACCCATCAACTGTGGGAACAAAGCATCAGCAAGGAGACAACAATACCATCATGGGATACACTCAGAGAGTTTATGGAGGGCCGCTTCAGGACCTTGGAAGCCGTCGCGCAGAAGATGTCACCACCAAAGAGGTCTTACAGAGGGTTTACTGCAAGACCAAGGACTACGCCTCAGGCATTTCATGCAACAATTGCCCCAACCTGCAACTACTGTCGAAGCAATCATAGTATTCGACAATGCCAACAATTTATTGGCCTTTCGGTTTCACAGAAGTTGGATGCTGTCAAAACCAAGGGGCTATGCATAAACTGCTTAGGCCATGGCCACTTAGTGGCACAGTGTCCTAGCAAACACAAGTGTAACATTTGTCATCAAAATCATCATTCGTTGCTGCATCGGTGGAACGAAGACAGAAGCCTGAACACCGCACCAACGGCTCATCCGAATCAACCACTGACGACTACCCACGAAGTTCACACTCAGTCCTTAGCCACAACCTCTACTAGGCCACAGTCGGCCTCAGGACCGCAAGCGGAGCTATCAAGTTATCCAAATCTCAACTCATCACCAGTATGTAGTCTCAATTCAACAATGGCAGGAGGGAATACTCCAAATCATCACTTCTTGTTGCCTACAGCACTGGTAAGGCTGCGATCCACCGCAGGAAGAGAATTGATAGCTCGGGCATTGATTGATCAAAGATCTCAAGTATCGATAGTAACAGAATCCGTTGTGCAGAAGTTGAATTTGAAAAAGAGAACGATTCGAGCTGATGTAAACGGAGTCGGCCTGGCAAGAGCGGGATATGTCAACGCTCAAGTAGAATTCACTATTCGACCACACTACAAAGATGATTTTTCTGTGAATGTATCTGCGCTGGTAATGAAAAATGTGATCAACTTTCTTCCAACTAGCGAAATCTGTAAAAGAGATTGGGATCACATTAGCCAATTACGATTAGCAGATCCTCACTACTACCATCCCGCAAAAATCGACATACTAATTGGGGCAGACATTCACGGGCAAATCATAATGGAAGACCTCATACTTACGAGAAATGGATCTCCTGTCGCTCAAAAAACAGCTCTAGGATGGATTTTGTCAGGAAGGGTAGCAGAACCAATATCGTCCAACACTGTGAACAGTTTCCATGTTATGTCAGATCTACACGACCAGATGAAAAGGTTTTGGGAATTCGAAGAAGTCGCCATAGAACAACCGCTCACGAAGGAGGAACAACTGTGTGAAGAACATTTTTCACGAACTCACAACCGCAGACCCGATGGACGGTACGAAGTTGAACTTCCGCTATCGGACAACCCCACATCTTTAGGAACCTCTCGACACACAGCTCTCTCCCGTCTCCACCAATCCGAAAATCGACTACGCAAAAATCCTGAGCTTAAATTGCAATATGATGATTGCCTCAAGGAATATCTAACACTTGAACACATGGAACCCATCAACACCAACGAAGAATATCCAAGCTGCTATTTACCTCATCACGCGGTTTTAAAGGAAGATAGCACTACAACCAAGCTTCGCGTTGTATTCAATGCATCTTCACCAACAAGCAATGGTTTAGCACTCAACAAAATCCTTCTAAACGGACCCGTTCAACAAGATGATCTGTACACAATCCTCCTCCGGTGGCGAATACATCGCATTGCATTCTCTGCTGATATCGCTAAAATGTATCGGCAGATATGGGTTTCACGCAAACATACAGATCTCCAACGAATCGTATGGCGAGAGTCAGCTAGGGTTGCCAACCGTACTATAATATATAGTATTGTACTATATTTCGGCACGCCGTACTATATACTGTTGAATTAATACATAGTACGCAAAAATACTAAATTTCAGTAGCGGAAGTTTGCATGACATTTAAAAACGCAGGGAACGCTACTGCCTAATAATTAATACGACGACGGACGGCTGAATTTTTGAAAATTTTACCATTTTACCCACTCCACATTTGTGCCGCAAAACTTCCGCGAAGGGGCGCGACTGAATAGAGGCCTTTTGTTTTCCGAACAATTTCGAACCGAACGCGCCTGTTATTTCAAACTGAGAAACTTCAAACTTTTGATCTTACATGTAACTCTTTTTGCTAAATTTTTTTGGCATTTTGTATTCACTTGCATACACATTTTAGTGTCGTTTTTTTAGTGAGAAATTGAAGTTATTAAAATAACTATGAAAAGTGACAGTGATAATGAAAGTGCGTCAACAAGTGCTTTCCTAACGCCCACTAAAAAGCGGAAAATACCAAAAAGACTCCAAAAATATAAAACTGAGTGGGAAAGAGTGTATGATTGGCTTTCCCAAGATTCTCAAAATGTCTTTAATGCGAAATGTGTATTATGTAACATATCAATTTCTATCGGGAAAAGCGGCATTGGACAGGTGATTTTTTTTTTTTAGATTAGGCATTTGTACACTTCTTGTTTTTTTGTTCAATAATTTTTTTTCGATTTCTATGAGTATTTGTGTGGTATTTTGAACTCATTACAGACTAAACAACATGGTGAGACAAAGCAACATAAACTTAAAGCTGAGCTTTGCAAGAAAACTTCCACATTAAATCGCTTTTTTGGTTCTTCGGGCTCTTCCCCTGCTTCCTTTGCAATTACTTCTGATGACAAGACAACCGCCAGTGAACTTGCCTTAACCTACCATACTGTGAAGCACAATCTATCCTACAACAGCATGGACTGCACCGTGAAACTTAATAAAAGCATATATGTTGATTCTAAAACTGCTTTAAACATACAATTAGCACGCACTAAAATGGAAGCACTGGTTAATGAAGTTTTAGGACCTTTTGCTTTGCAAACTATACTAAATGATTTAAATGCCCCCGATTTATATTTTTGTTTGCAAACTGATGCAAGTAACAGTAAAAATATCAAACTATTTCCTTTAGTTGTTCAATATTTTGATATAGAGAATGGGATTCAAAACAAGCTGTTAGACTTTTACGAAAATTGCGATGAATCAGCAAATGGGAGGTTTGATGCTATTAATAAATCATTAACCCAGAACAAACTATCGTTTAATAAAATATCTGGTCTGAGCGCAGATAATACCAATGCGAACTTCGGAATTCACCATTCTCTGTATAAAAATATAGAACGTCTAGTGCCTAATTTGGTAAAGGGCAATTGTCATGCGCACATAGTTCACAACACAGTGAAGCATGCAATGAATTTTTTGACAATTGACGTAGAGAATGTAATTTTAAAAATTTACAGCCATTTCTCCGTATCTGCAGTAAGAAGAGAAGAGCTTAAAAATTTTTTTGCTGCTATTGAATGTGAATGGCATGAGCTGAAACGACATGTTGGCACTAGGTGGCTTTCATTGCTGCCTTGTGTGGACAACATACTTCGGAATTGGAAGCCTTTGATAATTATTTTATTAGTTTAGGAGAGGAGTGCCCTACACACATTAAAAATATATTATTGATGAATGAAACTGATGGAGACAGTAAAGTTCAAATATTTTTGAGTTTTGTAAGTCATTTTTTACATAACTTTCATAAAGCTGTTAAACAACTTGAAGGTAATAACATTACAGTCGTAGATGTGTATAATATTATGTCAACTTTAAAATCGGCACTAGAACAACGTAAAAAGACTGCTTTTTTGGTTATGAAACCAAAAAACTATTGCAATCTTTAGAAGCCACATCCCTTACAGAAAGTAATAAAATTAAAGAGAACTTTCTAGCGTTTATTGATAAATGTCTGGACTATTTAAATAAATGGTTTAATTTTGATGAAAGTAATTGGTTGTGCAAAATCCAAAAATTAAATTTGAAACACGAGATTTCATTTGATGATTTTGATGTAATATTAGATGTTCTAAATTTACAAGGGGCCTCGGTAGTCTAGGGGTAAGGCGCCTGACTACTATCCCAAGAGGTCCCGGGTTCGAATCCCGGTGGTGCCACGGTCCTAGCCTTTCCCAATTTCCCGCCTACATAACTTTCCTTCTTTCTTCTTCCCTCTTTACATTCCTGACTCCTCCTGTCATAGCCTTCACTAGTTCTCTTCCACGCTCCACCAAGCGCATGCCATCGGTTGGTTGAAGAGATTCAACTCGTTTCAGGAGGCATAACACTCCAGCGAGTTGTTCTCGATGCCCCGATGTCAGAGTCGCGAAATGGTTGAGAGTTGGTGGAATAAAAATATCGCAGTCAGGTTGTGACAGTTCCTTCCTCTCTTCTTTCTCTCTCTCTTCTCTCTATCTTCCGGCTAGAGCTGCTGTTCGACGGTGTATATGGAAAAAAAAAATAGATTGTCGACAGTACAAAGGGACTTTCCCTAAGCCTCTAGTCTGCCACATAAAAAAAAAAAAAAAAAAGAAAAGTTAAGTATCAAAATGGACGAACTTTATTCTGAAATATCAGTATTAAAAGAAATTTTCGCAAAAGTGAAAGATTGTAGTAATTTTACTGACAGTACTACTGGCCAAAAATGGCAGCACATTTTTAAAAATAGTGATAATAACTTACCGAATTTATTTAAGATTATTTCATTTTTGCTCTCTATTCCCGCCACTTCAGCATTTACAGAAAGGATATTTTCAATTATGAATTCGAAGTGGCGAGAAGAGAGAAACAGAGCAAGTATCTCGATAATAAAAAATGAGCTACTAATATATATTAATTTAAATGTTGAATGCCACAAAGCATTTGATACTTTTGTTTTGAACAAAAAATTGTTAACGATGCAAGAAGTGCAAAAAAATATAGTTTTTATAAAAATATAAGCAAGTAACAAACAAATAATTGTCTTTTTTTAATCTTTTCAAGAAATACTATATTTTTTGTAAGTGTACTATATTTTTTTATAGCATAGTCTGAAAAATACTATAATCAGCCTAAGAAATGTTGGCAACCCTAGAGTCAGCACAAAGTCCGGTCAAGGATTTCCGATTACTCACGGTCACCTTTGGTACGAAAAGCGCGCCATATCTTGCGACAAGAGTAATAAAGCAGCTAGCCATTGACGAACAGGCAAATTATCCAGTGCTGCCAGCATCAGCGGCAGCCCAGACTGACTTTTACGTGGACGACTTGATGTCAGGAGCAGACACTGTAATGGCAGCAATTGAAAAACAGACACAGCTAAGGAACCTCTTGACGGCAGGAGGTTTTCAGCTCCGGAAATGGGTGTCGAACTCACCATCAGTACTAGAAGACATACCGGCAGAGTTAAGAGGAATGGATTTAACATTCGATATTAGTAAACATGAAAGTGTGAAGGCACTCGGCCTTTATTGGAACCCAGGAAAGGACACCTTCTCATATTCATTAAGGGAAAGACCACAATTACGAAAATTAACCAAAAGATCTATCCTCTCTGAAATCTCAACACTATTTGACCCACTAGGATGGTTAGGTCCAGTCATTGTGCGTGCAAAAATCATGATGCAAAAATTATGGTTAGCAAAAATTAATTGGGATGACTTGATACCGATGGAACTTCAATCTGAATGGGTTAAATATCAAAATGAAATTCAAGGAGTGAACGAAATAGAGATCAAAAGATGGTTAAACATCGTGGACTCACACACCAAGGTGGAACTACATGGATTCAGCGATGCCTCCATTCAGGCGTATGCAGCGGTTATTTATCTCTGTGCCATCCAGAACGGAGAAAGAAGAGTCAATATTCTTACAGCGAAAACTAGGGTAGCCCCCATAAAAACTGTATCTCTTCCTAGATTAGAGCTATGCGGGGCAGTATTATTTACAAAATTACTTCGATCCACGAGGAACGCTTTAAAACTCCCTGAGGATACAGTTACATACGCTTGGACCGACTCCGAAATTGTGTTGGCCTGGCTGAAAGGACACCCTACGAGATGGAAAACATTCATAGCGAATCGCGTATCTCTTATCCACGATTGTCCAGGAGAAGTCATCTGGGGTCATGTACCGACGAGTCAAAATCCAGCAGATTGCGCGACACGAGGACTATCAGCTAACAGCTTAAAAGGCTATGAATTATGGTGGAAGGGACCAGAATGGTTAACAAAATCACAACACTACTGGCCCACTGCAAGGATTATTCAAACAACCGAGTTGGAGCAACGGAAACCAACACACTGCTGTGCAAAAATTGAGATAGAAGACGACATACTACAGAGATTTTCGTCACTTACCAAACTTGTACGAGTCATGTCCTATTGCAAGCAGTTCATCAATAATTGTAGGAAGCAGACCCAGACACAAGGAATCCAGTATTTAACGAATACTGAACTAAAGGAGTCTTTGGGAACCATCATCAAATTTGTTCAACGAAAGCACTTCCCAGAAGAAATCAACAGCCTCAGCAAGAAACACGAAATCAGCAAATCCAGTCCATTGATCAAACTGACACCATTCCTGGACCAGGAGGGAATTTTGCGAGTAAGCGGGCGATTGAAGCACTCTCTGTTAAGATATGAAGAAAAACACCCGGTGATATCACCAGATAAGGACCATATAACACGGTTGATCATCGACAAATACCATAAGGACACCTTACATGGGGGGCCACAAATGATAATGAGTGCCATCCTCCGAAAATATTGGATTATAAATGCGAGAAATACAATACGCTTCCAGATACACAAATGTATCACATGTCACAAACAGAAGGCGGCAACACAACAGCAGCTGATGGGCGATTTACCTCAAGCAAGGGTGCGAATGTCCAGACCAGTCGCACTGGAGTCGATTACTGCGGTCCCTTTGAATTAAAAACTCACAAGGGAAGGGGAGCCAAAAAATACAAGGGGTACTTGTCAATATTTGTATGCATGACGACCAGAGCATTGCACATCGAAATCGTAACCGATCTTAGCTCTCAGGGATTCATCGCAGCTTATCGTCGGTTTATTTCTCGCAGAGGTAAATGTAGCGACATGTACTGTGATTGTGGATCAAATTTCATTGGGGCGAACAAGGTGATGACGAGGCAAGCTTCACAAATGACATCAGAATTGAATAAGGAAATTGCATCAACGCTGGAAATCGAAGGAGTAAAATTTCATTTTATTCCACCGTCGGCACCACATTTTGGGGGACTATGGGAATCGGGAGTACGATCAACAAAGCATCACCTGAAACGAATCCTAGGAACAGCGACACTCACATATGAGGAATTTAACACAGTAATCACACAAATAGAAGCATGTTTAAATTCACGACCATTGGGCGAAATCAGCAATGATCCAGAAGACCTAACACCACTAACACCAGCTCATTTTCTGATCGGAGACGTATTGCTTACACCCCCTGAACCCACAGTATTGAACATGAATATTCACAGACTAGATCGATGGCAGTACATCCAACAGCTATATCAAACATTTTGGAAAAGGTGGAATTCTGAATATCTGTCACGTCTTCAACAAAGGCCGAAATGGACTAGGACACAGCAAAACATAAAAATCGGTCAATTAGTCGTCGTCAAGGAAAATAACCTCCCACCGTCTCAATGGATGCTAGGACGAATACTTCATATCCACCCAGGATCAGACCAATTACTCCGAATCGTCACGGTAAAAACCAAATCTTCAATTCTAAAGAGGCCAATAACAAAAATTTGCTTATTACCTATAGAACCTATTAACTAATAAAAACTACAATTAAAAATCACAGAGAACCACGGAAATCACTAAAATATTTCGCTAACCAAATTTGAATTTATTAACAATTAAACGGGAATAATTTTTGAAGCAAGGGCTTCAAGGCCCCGGAGAATGTTCCGTCCTGTCCACAGAAAAATCATCAGTTTGTCCACTCCTGAAAAATGTAAACAAAAAATTACCACAAAGAAAATAATTCCAAATAAAACTACTCACCTGACAACCCTAAATCCTTCCATCAGACCACGCCTTGTTCCATATTTTCCGCAGCTTCTCCCAACATCTAAAAAAGATACAAAAATAAATCAATTAAATATAAATATAAAGAAAAAACAAATAACAAATCTTAGCTCCACAGCCGCCACAGTCTCCAGAGTGACAGTTCTCAGTAGCTCACCCATACATACACCAAATCCATGATGGAGGGATAGGTTCCGAAGTTCCCCACCAACATCTATTGTCTGCACCAAAATAAATATCACAGCAAGGTGATGCAAAAATTCAGATCACTTTTGATCTCCGAAGCGAGTCGAGCACGGAGAATTTCAGCATAAAGCTAGTGATCCCAATCCCATTACATTCAACGAGCCGAGTTGATGTAATTATTGGTCACATTAAACGTGTCGAGTTTATGTGAATTCTTGCCCAGATTACATGTTACGAGACGAGTTCATGTAACTTCCCAATCCAGAAATTTGAAAAGAAAACCATTTTTCCTCACCCAAAAACAACACTTAGCGAAGATTCACACCGAAACCAACATCAACGTGGGATCACGATTCACAGCGCCAAGAGGATCGCGTGAGTTATATTTTTATTCCGTATTCTTTTAAAAGAAAATAAACTTCAATTAGTTTTAAAACAAAATCAAATTTATTAAAAGAAATAAAAATATTTTTTATATGTGCTTTTAAGGACCACTCTTTTGAGGATCTTGTTGGTTATAAATGAATCTTAAGACTAATTGAATATTCTCTCTAACTCTTGATCTGTGCCTTGATGTAATTTAAGTAATTTTGTCAGGCGATAAATTTCTAAGAATTAAGGTTACCCTTGGTCGTCATGAAGTGAAATTATTGCGATAAGAATTCCGAGAATAATGCAAGGCAAAAATGTCACATTTGCATTGAAGGAAATGTGAGATTTTTGTTTTGTCTTCATACAAAGATTAAGAGTTATTTTTCGAATATTTATCTAGAATTTCTTGAAAGTTAATAGGGTCGGGTTTATACATAACTCCTCCCTCTCTTGTTTTAGGATTCTCCTGGATCCTTTTTGTAATTTTAATATTTATCTGTTTACGTTTACAGTACAAATATGTTATGAATAAACCTGATATAATAATAACAATTATTGTTGTTAAGCTGTAATTTACAATTTTATGGTATTTTATTTCATCTATTTTTTCGATATTACTTTGTTTGTCAAGCAAAATTTTTTCAAATGTTAATTCGTCATTTCTAAATGTATCATTGGTGTTTGTTGGTATCACAAACTTTTCCGTAAATATTCTTAACTTATTACTAAATATCCTATCCTTAATTTGAATTGTGCAGTTGTTAAAATTTATAAAATAACTTCCTTTAAGTAGAATGATTCTTTCGTCACAAGTACTGTTTAAATTAGTTTGTTTAAAATTATTAATAATTATTATATTTTCTTCTATCGTTATTATTTCTTCTTCTACTTTATCGATAAATTTACAGTTTTTAAGATTAATGCAATTTTTACTTTTTATTAACTCTTTTAATGATTTACCTTCGGAATAAGTTAAAACTTGTCCATTGTGTCTTATTATGTATTCAATATCGGAATCTACTTGCTTCTTTAGAGAATTTACAATAGGTATCAATAAGCTTTTACTGGTTACGAAACTATGGGTTGGGATTTTAATGGCGAAAATTATTGAGTCATCTATGTGTTTTGCAACAGCTAGACGGATATTAGACAATTTGTTAAAGTCTATATTGTATTCATTTATTTCCTCATCAGTCAATATGTTTGGAAGTAAGAGTCCTAATCGTGCAGAAGCAATATTATTCTGGAGATGTTCGACTTGGTTTTCTATATAGTTTAATTTAAACATTTGCTCTAAAAAGATATTCTCAGAGAGTATCCTTGTTTCTGTGTCATTGAGTTCCTTAAAGCGGCTCAAAATCTTTGTTCTGTCGGCTTCGATGATATTCTTAATTTTTATGAATGTTTTGTTGAAATTTTCATTTATTTTAATCTGTTGATTTAGACCTTTGATTAGGTTGTGGTTATTTTGGTCAATAGCATTAAGATGATTTTCGATGTCAACTCGGTCATCATTGTCCATGGTCCCGAATAACCATTTATTTATTGTTCCTCCTAGATTTAAGAGTCCTCTTTTATGCCTAAACGGTAACAGTGTTTTTATTTTATTCTTAATTCTAACGATTCTGCTTTGCATTAGTTCCTTGTGGTCTTCTAAATTTAAATTTTTCAGCGTTGATTCCAAGCTGCATACCAAGTCCAATATTTCGTTGGGGTATATCCTGTGTAGGATTATCTCAAATTTATCTATAATTTCGGCATTACCTATTTTTATTTCGGCATATCCGTGCTCAGAAGCGATTTTTTCAATTATCATGGTTTGATGGCTCATCGTTGGTATTAGAAACACAAGTATCCAAAACAGTACAATTTTGATTGGGTTTGTTTTGACCTGCAAATTTAAAGGGTCTCTTAATATTTGTTTCATGGATATTGGTCAAATTGTATTTTCTAAATTTGGGTTCTTCTTTGTGCCTAAGTGACTTGTAATTTTTAATAAAACCTATTTCCCTATGCTCTTTATAATTTTCTCTACATTTATTTCTTTTGTGAATAACGTTTTCTTTTGATTTGATTAACCTATCATATATTGTATTAAAATTTACTTCTCTATTCTGTACAGATAAGGGTGTTGTTTTGATTGTTGAATGATATGAATTATTATACTTTTCTATTGCTTTAAGAATCTGTAATCGTATAGGTAATTTTTCTTCTAGATTTAGTACCCTAATTTTTTCGGTTAATGTACCGTTAAGTCTTTCGACATCAGCATTACCTGTGTGGCTATTTGGTTTAGTTGTGTGATATTCTATACCTTCGTTTTCGCAGAAAGCTTTTATATGTTTTGAACCAAATTCGTTATCAAAAATAATTTTTTTCATTTTTCCTTTTATAGCTATAATTTGCCTTATTTTCTCTAATATCGTAACGTGGTTTCTATCTTCTAAATGTAAGCATATTGCATGTTTTGAAAATCTATCTACTACATTTATAAAATTATGTTTACTATTTGTGTATATGTCTATATGTACTATTTCATTTATTGTTTTGGGAGTTTCCGTTATTTCGAAAGTTTTGTTAATGGGTTTCCTATCATATTTTGCTCCTGTGCATATATCACAGTTGTTAAGAATTTCGTGAATTGTTATTTTTAACTTAGGGTGATATATTGATTTTTTGAGTTTTTCATATGTCGCTACAATTCCGCAATGTCCTGATTCCTTTTTGTGGAATATCGCTATTTGCTTCTTTAATGTTTCTACATCATCTATGTCTTTCGCAAAATAACTACATCTGATAAACTTGATAACTGATCTATTTGGATACATTTCTATCAATTTCTTTTGCAACTTATTATATTCTCGATCATCTAGTTCTGAATATATACCTATTTTACCCTTTTTTATATATCTTCTAAAAATGTCTGTTTCTTGCTCGAGATCGTTTCTATCTACAAATATTCTACTATTGTTAAAAACCTGTTCATATTCTTTTTGTTTTAGATCAACGAGTATAATTTGAAATCTAAATCTGTTCACTACCGTTTCAAGTATTGGTATGTGATCGTTAAAATTTTCCCTTTGCGAATGAAGTGTCTGCACTTCCATTGATTCCTGTGGAGTGATGCTTAGATTATCGTTATTAGTTTCATCACTAAGATGTTCCTCTATATGGTTAATTTCATTCGTTTCTGAATTGATGCGGCTAAGGAAGTCGGCAACTTTATTCTCTTTTCCTTTAATATGCTCAATTTTTATGTCATATTCGCCTAATTGTATGAGCCATCTTTGCAAACGGGGGTTAATATCTTTACCTGTATGTTTGGATTGAAGCCATTTAATTGGTTGGTGATCTGTAAGAAGGTCAAACTCTTTACCAAATAAGTACGGTCGGAAATATTTAGTACCCCAAACTATCGCTAACAATTCTTTCTCGATAGTTGAGTAATTTTTCTCATGATCGTTAAGAGTTCTAGAGGCATAGCAGATTGGGTGGCCTTCTTGTGTAAGAACGGCGCCCATCGCTAAATTACTAGCATCGGTAATGAGCTTGAATCGTTTATTGAAATCGGGATATCTTAAAATTGGGTGATTAGTAATTATTTCTTTGAGCTTTTCAAATGCAGTAATGTAACTGGGATCATTTGTATTGATTTTTTCGGATTTCTTGAGATATTTAACCATAGGAGTTGCAATTTTTGCGTAATCTTTCACAAACTTCCTATAATATCCCGTAATACCTAGAAATGACTTTATTTGCTTCGGTGTAGTCGGGAGATTTAAATTTTGGATTACTTCTATTTTTCTGGGGTTTGGTTTAATTCCTTTCGATGTCAGTATATGACCCAAAAATTCCGTTTCCCTTTTCAGGAAATTGCATTTGTCAACCTGTATCTTAAGTCCAGCTAGCTTTAATTTCTTAAAAATCTTTGCTATATTTGTTAAATGCTCTTCTAAAGAAGTGCTAAATATTAGAATGTCGTCCATATAGACGATACATAGTTTATTAATGTATTCACGTAATACCGAATTCATTAACCTTTGAAAGGTTGAGGGGGCATTTTTCAACCCAAATGGCATTCTTAGATATTCGTAGTGCCCGAATGGGGTTGAAAATGCAGTTTTTTTCCTATCAGTTTCTTTCATTAAAATTTGGTGAAAGCCCTTGGCTAGATCAATCGTCGTAAAGTATTGGGCTCTGCCAAGTTTGTTCAAAATGCTTTCGATATTTGGAATGGGGAATTTATCGTCTACAGTAACTTCATTCAGTTTTCTGTAGTCGATAACGATTCTCCATTTTCTTTGACCAGAGTTGTCTGTTTTTTTGGGAACAATCCATAATGGACTGTTATAAGGGGAATTGCTTTCGGTTATAATACCTTGTTCAAGCATTTCCTGTATTTGACGCTCTATTTCTTTTTCATGTATCTGCGGATACCTATAGATTTTTGAATATATGGGCTTGTCGGTGGTGGTAATTATTTCATGTTTGATTTCATATGTTGAAGTCAGTTTCTCACCATCTTTAAAGAATAGATCTTCGTGCTGTTTAAGTAATCTTGTTATTTTGTCTACCTCTTCTGTGTTTAAATGGTCTAAGTTTAGTTTACCTAAGAAGTTGTCTTTAATTCCATCTAATGTGCATATTTCACTAATATTAAAAGTATAACAACTATCTTCAAATAAAATTTTATTGTTATTCACTTCTATGTCTTTACTTCCTAAATCGATTTTAGCCTTAAAAGGTACTAAGAAATTCTGACCCATGATTGCGTCATATTTTCTACCGTTAAGGTTAATTATTTTCCAATTTAAAGTGCCAAAAAATTTGAATTCTTTAGGCATTGGGGTTGTAACTTGGTATGTAACTTTATTTATTCCGTTAATGGTCGAATAAAAAAGAGGGTTTTCTAATTTTTCTTCAGAAAAATCGATAAGTATATTTGGACTGATTACGCTAGTGACTGATCCGGTATCGATAAGACATTTGATTTTTTGGTTGCCTAGTGTAATTATTATTATGGGGACTTTGATTTCTGAGGCTGTAAATGAAAATTTACGTCTTCACCCTGATAATGAAAATTTACATCCTGAGCCTGATTTAAGCTACTAATTTCCATAGGTTCCTGAATAGGATAGTTCCTAACTTGCCCAGAGTTTTGTCTAGGTTGCTGATAAAAGTTTTGATTTTCTCTACGATACTGTACTGAATAATTGGGATTGTAATTCCTATTGAAACTATTGTAATCACTTCTCTGTATCCCGGAAGCACTATTACTGTTTCTATTATAATTATTTCTGTAATTGTTATTAAAATTTGAAATATTTCTGTTGAAATTGTTTTTATTATTATTATCACTATTATTTCTATCTGATTTATTATTGTTGTAATAGTTATTTTTGTCATAAGAATTTTTATTATTAGTTTTATTATGGACGAAAAAGTTTTTATACTTATTCCTTCTACTCTTAGAATCTACTGCATCTTCATTGTCTAATAATTTTAATTGGTCAAATTTATTATAAGCTTGAATGATTGTGCAATCCTCAGGAATGGTAACTCTTATAAAATCATGCACTTTACTACTAATTATGTCCATTAAATATTTATCATTATTACTGGGATGCTAAGTAGGTGGTTTTTTATCATCAAAATCGTACAATTCATTCAACTTGTAATTGATTTCTTTAATACAATAGAAAAGCTCTCTTAAACTACTTACTTTTAATGTTCTACATTGGTTTAATAATTCAGCGTAGTCATGTCTCGGTTTGAAATGCTGTTTTAGTTCGGCTACAACGTCTTCCCATCTGGCATTGGTATTTAATCGCTGGATGCATCTTTTTGCTTCACCTTGAATTTTGTCGTTTATTATCGTCGCAATGGCATAGTTCCTTAGTCCTGGTATGTCCTGACAGAGTAACAATGTCCGCTCCACAGTTTTTATGAACTCCTGCACAGTAAATTCGTCCTTCCCATTGAAGCACCTTAATTTAGTAATATGGTTGAGGAACTGCTCCGGTGTTAAAATAAAATTGTTCTGGACTGCTGGTATTGTTGGTTGCATTAGCTGTTCCACCCTGGCCTGAAGAGCCTGGATTTGAGCCTCTTGTTGCTCCATGATGTTCTTTACCTGCTCATTTAGCTCCATCCTTCGATTTTCGTCACAAATATGTTTTCTGCTGTTTCTCATAAACAAGAAAAGTTTTTTTTTCTTTTCAATAAAACCACTGATTTTTAACAAAAGAACTGTAAGTATTTTCTTCGCCTTTAAACTGACGAAACACTGTTATTAAAAAATTTCTTCTTTTATATAAAACTCGCTACACAACTTTTGTATTCCTGGTTCTAACTAAAATTATTAAAAGTGTAGGAATTTTTTCGTTGAAACTAGTGAAAACACTTTTAATTATTAATATATTTTTACACAAATTTTCCCGCCGTTTTAGTCGCGACACAGTTTGTTTCTCCGTACTTTAAAAAACACTTCGTTCACTACTTTACCGTCGCGTTTTTTCTGAGATTTGCGTTTTTAATCCGTATTCGACTGCGCCAGTTATATTTTTATTCCGTATTCTTTTAAAAGAAAATAAACTTCAATTAGTTTTAAAACAAAATCAAATTTATTAAAAGAAATAAAAATATTTTTTATATGTGCTTTTAAGGACCACTCTTTTGAGGATCTTGTTGGTTATAAATGAATCTTAAGACTAATTGAATATTCTCTCTAACTCTTGATCTGTGCCTTGATGTAATTTAAGTAATTTTGTCAGGCGATAAATTTCTAAGAATTAAGGTTACCCTTGGTCGTCATGAAGTGAAATTATTGCGATAAGAATTCCGAGAATAATGCAAGGCAAAAATGTCACATTTGCATTGAAGGAAATGTGAGATTTTTGTTTTGTCTTCATACAAAGATTAAGAGTTATTTTTCGAATATTTATCTACAATTTCTTGAAAGTTAATAGGGTCGGGTTTATACATAACTCGTGCGAGTCAAATTCGAACGATAAAATTACAAAGTATTCAAAATATTATTTAATTGCAATTGAAGTAAAAGTTGGATTTTTAATTGAATTGATATAAGAATTATAATTTGGATTTAGTAGATTTAAGGTTGAATTGAAAATAAAGAAATAATTTGAAGTAGTAATTGAAATTTGTTTTTCTAAAAGCTGACGGTGTTACCATCCACTGAGTTTTCCGAATAGGCATAAGAGCCCATTCAGCAGGTTTATCTGTTTCACCTGCACCATTTTCAGGGTGTTTTGTTTCGACGACAGTCACATCCGCTTCATCGTCGCTGGAGTTGTCTTCGTCGAAGTCTGAACTAAGGAGTTGTCGCTCCGTGAAGAGGTTACCGACGGCTCTGCCTAGCTCGGAGTCTGTCGATGCATCGCCATCGCTCTGAGCTGCGCCTTCGCCATCGGTTTCCACGTTTTCTGGTTCTTCGTCAGTGGTCTTGGTGCAGGCCGCTTGGTTAACTACGGCTTCTATGTCGGTTTTGTAGACCTTGAGTGCGATCTGTTGGAAGCCGTAGTTCACGGCGTAGTTTTCTTTTGCCAGCTGGTTCAGGCATTTTTCATTTAGGAGCAGAATTACATTCATTGTGGCTCTGTTAGTCTGCTCCGTTATGATAACTTTCCAGTTATCGGTGTAGATGTGAGGGTTGAAGGCCTTCAGCATAGCGATGATTTCCTCAGGCTCCGATGAGATCTGCTCTGGCTCTCGGACGAGATGGTATGTCCGCGGCATTGACTGCCTTGAGTCGGACGCCTGGGTAAACTTCCCCAACTCTAGCTACCGCAGATTTATAAAGCTCTGCAGATCTGGTATTATCGCAGGCCGTAAGTTTTATATTGCCTTGATACCAACCGGCATCAAAGCATAAGGGGGGAGGTCCAGGGTTGTCTTTCAGGACTTCAATAGCCACCTTGGCGAGGGCAACTTGAACCCACCGCCATTGGTGTTTGGGGATCTTGCCATTCTCGTTACTTTCGTCCAGGACGCCGATTATTTTGCGATCCTTCGCTATTTCTGCGAAGGATATCGCTTTGGTGCCATGCGTCTTGGACCTTTTTGGAATTGGACTGTGGGTACTTGGTTCCTCCACAGATCGTTGGCGTTTAGAGGCTGGTGCACCTCTAGACTCCAATGTAAAGTCTGGTATGACTTGTTTAGCCCAAGCAATGTCATTTAGGACTTTGGTGAAGTCCTCCTTGGACACGTGGTCTTCCCTGATCGGGTTGGTGGCCAAGCGACGAAGAATGTTGCGGGCTATGCGGATGTGACGAGGACCTGCTTTTGCCGGGTCCGGTCTTCTCAGGTCTTTGGCCCTTGCGCAGACTAACCGCTCCCCTGATCCCCCCGCAGCGGCCGTGCCCGCAGGTGTGCGCTGGGCAGCGACGTAGCCGCAAGGAGGAGCAGGTTTGCTAGTGGTCGCTTCTGGGGCCTTTTTTAGAGGGGTGGAGCTTGTGACTCCACTTCCGCTAGGTTTGGGTTGGCTCGGGGGTGCCGTAGCCATGCTATTTGCGGGATTTGTGGTCCCTTCTTTAGGACCTGATTTTGCCGGGTCTGGTCTTTTTAGGTCTTTGACCCTTCCGCCGACCACTCGCTCCCCTGATCCCCCCGCAGCGGCCGTCCCCGCAGATGTACGCTGGGCATCGACGTAGTCGCAAGGAGGAGCAGGTTTGCTAGTGGTCGCTTCTGGGGTCTTTTTTAGAGGGGTGGAGCTTGTGACTCCACTTCCGCTAGGTTTGGGTTGGCTCGGGGGTGCCGTAGCCTTGCTATTAACGGAATTTGTGGTCCCTTCCGGTTTTTGTTTAAGGGAACCGGTCCCCGGTTTTGTTTTTTTTTTGGATTTTTCCATAATTACTCCCACGAGTAGCGGAGAAACGAGGTCCACCCGGGCAGAGATCCGCAGTACCCGGGTAAGGCTAATTAGAACCGGAGGTCGCTAGGTATCCGGAGCACACCGTAAACGACTGAGCTATTTTTTAATCTGGGTCCCCAGCCTAGCTGATTATCGGCACGGTTCGCATTACACCTTGATCCGACCGGGGGGATTGTGGCTTGGGGATGGGTAGCAGGGATTGATAACAAGGAGAGGAACGTAAGGTAGGGAGGACGACTGTCGGCTACGTTCGATCGAGAACGCATTGCCCAGAATGAACCAGCGTGATGGAACCGTCACGCATACGTGGAGGTCGTCGTCATTTCATCCCTCATTATAGGGATGTACTGTCAAAAATTTCAGCCCTATAGCTCCAGCGGTTTTGGGTTGACCCCATTTCACCCCCTTATGGGATGAATTTCAAAAAATCGCTTCTTAGTGGATGTCCACGCCATTATAGGGATACACTGTCAAACTTATGTTTCGTTTATCGACCGGGGTTTATGAAGCAGACTCTCAAAATTGTCAACAAAAAATTTTTTTATTTATTTTTTAAAAATTACATATATTAGTCGACGTTTCGGTCCTGTGGTTTGGGACCATCTTCAGAACTACAAAAAAAGAAGAATCATCGAGATAATGCACAAAACTAATAAAATAAACTCTTGCACTAACCTATTTCTATTGGGTTTACATTATAATTTTTTAACTCAGGTCTAGTATCACAATTAATATAATTAAAATTCTTATCACTAAAAACACTGGAGTCAAACGTCAAAATTAAAACAATGCAAAAAAGTAGATGACTAGTGGATGAACATAGAAACAGAAATTGATACCGTAGAAGTCAAAACAAATACACAGACAAAAGAACTAAATGATATATACATTTACATCTGGAATAGTGTGATGATGACATCGATAGTGTTGACATATAAATTTACAATCAATACTAAAATCCTTAAAGATAATTATAAAATTATTTTTTAAAAAAAGGGGGTAAATAGCAACTTGTTAAAGTATCGTAATGAAGTATTTTATAGTATCGAATCGTAAATGTCGCTGAGTTTATCCGTTTCACATTGAACATTTAAGGTGTTTTTGTTAAGTTTAATGTGTACCATTTCCGAAATATCTCTTTTGAATTTATATGGCTCCAAATCCAATATTTTGGGACAATCCCACTTCATATCATGGTTATTGTTTAGCCTATGCAAAGTAATCGCGTTGTTAAGAAAGGGAAGGATACACTTTCCATTTTTAGACAACACAATGTCATTTATAGAATTGATTGTAAGGATTGTGATTCTATGTATATTGGACAAACAAAAAGAGCTTTGGAAACAAGGCTGAAAGAACACAGATCTAACATAAACCAAGATCCAGACAGGTACAACGCGATTACTTTGCATAAGCTAAACAATAACCATGATATGAAGTGGGATTGTCCCAAAATATTGGATTTGGAGCCATATAAATTCAAAAGAGATATTTCGGAAATGGTACACATTAAACTTAACAAAAACACCTTAAATGTTCAATGTGAAACGGATAAACTCAGCGACATTTACGATTCGATACTATAAAATACTTCATTACGATACTTTAACAAGTTGCTATTTACCCCCTTTTTTTAAAAAATAATTTTATAATTATCTTTAAGGATTTTAGTATTGATTGTAAATTTATATGTCAACACTATCGATGTCATCATCACACTATTCCAGATGTAAATGTATATATCATTTAGTTCTTTTGTCTGTGTATTTGTTTTGACTTCTACGGTATCAATTTCTGTTTCTATGTTCATCCACTAGTCATCTACTTTTTTGCATTGTTTTAATTTTGACGTTTGACTCCAGTGTTTTTAGTGATAAGAATTTTAATTATATTAATTGTGATACTAGACCTGAGTTAAAAAATTATAATGTAAACCCAATAGAAATAGGTTAGTGCAAGAGTTTATTTTATTAGTTTTGTGCATTATCTCGATGATTCTTCTTTTTTTGTAGTTCTGAAGATGGTCCCAAACCACAGGACCGAAACGTCGACTAATATATGTAATTTTTAAAAAATAAATAAAAAAATTTTTTGTTGACAATTTTGAGAGTCTGCTTCATAAACCCCGGTCGATAAACGAAACATAAGTTTGGAGAATCGCAGACGTTAAAATAAACACATGATACACTGTCAAAATTTCAGCCCTATAGTTCCAGCGGTTTGGTAACCCCCATTTCACCCCCTTAGGGGATGAATTTCGAAAAAATCGCTTCTTAGTGGATGTCCACGTCATTATAGGGATGCACTGTCAAAATTCAGCTATAGGGCTGAAATTTTGACAGTGCATCCCTTTTGACAGGGATGCACTGTCAAAATTTCAGCCCTATAGCTCAGGCGGTTTAAGTAAACCCCATTTCCCCCTTTGGGGAACGAATTTCGAAAAATCGCTTGTTAGTGGATGTTCACGTCATTATTGGGATTCACTGTCAAAATTTCAGCCCTATAGCTCCAGCGGTTTTGGGTTGACCCCATTTCACCCCTTACGGGATGAATTTCGCAAAATCGCCTGTTAGTGGATGTCCACGTCATTATATGAATACACTATCAAAATTTCAGCCCTATAGCTCCAGCGGTTTTGGGTTGACCCAATTTCACCCCCTTATGGGATGAATTTCGAAAAATCGCTTGTTAGTGGATGTTCACGTCATTATTGGGATTCACTGTCAAAATTTCAGCCCTATAGCTCCAGCGGTTTTGGGTTGACCCCATTTCACCCCCTTGTGGGATGAATTTCGCAAAATCGCTTGTTAGTGGATGTCCACGTCATTATAGGGATGCACTGTCAAAATTTCAGCCCTATAGCTCCAGCGGTTTGGGTAAACCCCATTTCACCTCTTTAGGGGATGAATTTCGAAAAATCGCCTTTCTGAGATTTGAAACAAATAATTTTAAACTAGAATTGTCTAATCTTTCAATTGGTGGCATTAATAATGTTCTACGATATACATTAGCCGAGATACCACGCGTAGAGCGTAAAAAATGGTGACAAATCGTACTAATTAATTAATTAAAAAAAAACTAATCAAAATAGCGAAATTACTTTTTTTTTGTGATACGATGAAGCTTAGGAGTCACCCTTTGTACTACTAGTCATGCCGTTCGAGTCATGGTGCAATGTATAGTAGTAAGCTTGATCTGAAGGATAGAATAGAAAAGATCGGTTAGGGGTCTGGGGGGTGCATGAGTAGGTGTCGATGAACCTTGCGTTTGAACTCAGAGATGTTATATGAGCTCGGAAACACCGACTGTGGAAGAGAGTTCCACAACCGAGTTGTTCTATTTATAAACGAACAGCTAAACCGTAATGTGCGTGAAGGGGAGGGCTGCAGGGTGAAGGGGTGAGCCGAGTTGGCTAGTCTTGTGTTGCGGGAAAAAAGTTGCCGTGTAGGCAGGAGGTTCTTTATTTCAGTGGAGCATTCGCTGTAATAACAGCGATAAAACTTGCTGAGTGCAGCTACGTTCCTACGGTGGCTTAAAGGGTCGATGGAGGAGCAAAGAGTGCTATCACCAATGAGTTTGATGGCGCGATTTTGCACCTTATCCAGCCAAGCCTAGGTGGTTTTAGGAGCGCCCGCCCAGATATACGAGTTGTATTCAAGGTGGGGTCGAATGTAGGACTTGTAGATTGTGGCTAGAGCAGCTGGCTGAAGGAGGAACTTGCATCTCTTAAGGAATCCTAGGCATTGATACGCTTGTTTGGCAATTTGGAATATGTGACCATTCCATTGCATATCATTAGATAGAGTCATTCCCAGGATGCTAAGAGATGGGTCAGGTGTTAGGCTATCCCCGTCCACTGAAATAGAGGGAAAGTCGGTACAGGTTTTGGTGGAGATAAGGCAGTACTTTGTTTTTGATGCGTTAAATTCGACCCGATTCTTGCGGCCCCAGTCAAGAATGAGCTCGATGTCTGCGTTAAGAGAGCTGGACATGAGTTCGCGGTCTAGGAGACAAGGTCTGGCACTTGCTTGTCTAGCGTTGGCGTAAGAGTAACGCAGAGTACTGTCGTCGGCGAAACTGTGGAGTGGGTTGGAGGGGAATGAGAGCAGATCGTTAATAAATATTAGAAAGAGAGCAGGTGAGAGGATCGATCCTTGGGGAACGCCGGCCGAGATGGAGTGTGGGTTGGATTCGACACCATCCAATACTACCTTGATTGAACGGCTGGAAAGAAAGCTCTCAATCCAGTTCATAAGAACTGAGTCGATACCAATAGCTTGGAGTTTGGACAGCAGAGCGGGATGCCATACTCTGTCAAAAGCCTTGGAAATATCTAGAGCAACCAGACCAGACTCACCGGAACTATGGATGCTTCGGTGTAGATGCTCGGTCAAACACACAAGAAGGGGTATCCATGCATCTACAAAAAAAATTTCAGATTTCTATCTCTTCTAGTTTGGCTACAATGCGTCACGGTACGCACAAGCAGACACACAGATACACAGACACACAGACTTACAGACACACTTTCTTTTATTAATATAGAAGATAGAAGATATATGAAAAAACCAAGCTTAGGTGTAACCCTTTATACTACCGGTCCGTCATGTCGGGCAGTTCATGGTACAATGTCTAGTAGTAAGCTTGGTTTGAAGAATAGAGGAGAATAGGAAAGGTTAGAGGGGGTCTGGAGGGTGTAGAAGAAAGTGACGATGAACCTCACGTTTGAACTTTAAGGTGTTGTACGAGTTCGGAAATACTGACTGTGGGAGTTTATTCCACAGTCGAGTTGTTCTATTCATAAACGAACTTCTAAACCGTATTGTGCGTGAACGAGGGGCTGTAGGGTATGGGGGTGAACCGAGCGGGCTAGTCTTGTGTTGCGGGAAAAGTATTGCCGTGCAGGCAGGAGGTCCTGAATTTCAGTGGAACAGTCGCCATGGTAATAGCGATAAAGAATGGAGAGTGCTGCTACATTCCTACGGTGGCTTAAGGTGTCTATGGAGGCGCGAAAGGGGCCATCACCAATGAGTTTGAGGGCACGATTCGAGAGAAGCCAAGGTGGTTTTTGGGGCGCCTGCCCAGATATGCGAGTTGTATTCGCGGCGTGGCCGAATGTAGGATTTGTATATTGTAGCCAAGGCGGCTGGCTGGAGGAGGAGCTTGCATCTCTTGAGAAATCCAAGGCATTAGGAGGCTTGTTTGGCGATTTGGAATATGTGATCATTCCATCGCAGATGCTCCGTTAAAGTTACCCCTAGGATGTTGAGAGTTGAGTCAGCCGTTAGATTCTTTTTATTCACTGAGATAGCAGGAAGGTCGGTACAATTTTTGTTGGAGATCAGACAGTGCTTCGTTTTTGTGGCATTGAATTCGACGCAGTTCATTTCGCCCCAATGAAGAATCGATTCGATATCCCGGTTGATCGAAGCCGACATCAGTTGACGGTGATAAAGACAAGGTCTGGCACGTGCTTGTCTTATATTGTCGAAGGAGTAAGAGAAATTCAGAGTACCGTCATCAGCGAAGCAGTGAAGTGGGTTGGAGGGGATTGAGAGCAGATCATTGATGAAGATTAAAAAAAGTGTGGGTGATAGAATTGACCCCTGGGGAACTCCGGCCGAAATGGCGTCGGGATTGGATTCGACGCCATCCAATACTACCTTGATTGAACGGCCTGAAAGAAAGCTCTTAATCCAGTTCCTTAGAACTAAGTGTATACCAATAGCTTGAAGTTTATTCAACAGAACTGGGTGCCATACTCTGTCAAAAGCCTTTGATATATCTAGAGCAACCAGACTAGACTCACCAAAGCTGTGAATGCTTTGGTTGAAACGCTCGGTTAAACACACCAGCAGATCGCCAGTAGACCGTTTAGATCTGAAGCCGTATTGCCTGTCGTGTATAATTTGGTTGGATTCTAGATATTTCATCAGCTTTTTATTGATTATTGATTGATTAGTGAGACCCATATAACTTCTGTTGTTTCTGCTACAACTCGAGATATAGTGCATTCTCCTCGAGCAAAGTAAAATCTTCGTGCTTGAAAACTACATCCAGTTGATAGGATTTTAAAAAAACGTATAATATTAGAATATGCATGTTTCTTTGCAGTAGCTGATTGTCAAACTAAGTGGAGGAATATAAAGAATGGATTTGTCCGGAGCCTAAAACCAGCTCCTAGTGGTTTATCCACAAAGCAAAAAAAATTATATTATCTGGACAAAGAATTACAGTTTGTTCTCCCTTTTGTAAAAGCAATTGTACACACTGGTGAACCGGGGAATATACCTAGTCCACTTTCAGAGGTGAACACTGAAAATATAGGATCTACTTCTACAATTGACGAAGTACCATATGCGCGTACAAGTACGAATACATTTGAAACACCGTCTTCTGGATTCGTTGTATCAAACACTTTTAAAAAACCAAAAATAAGAAGAGTTACCAACGAGGCTGATAAAGCATTTATCGACTGGATTACAAAAAAAGAATTAAAGACAGACAGTTCTAGAAAAATGTTTCTACTAAGTTTGTTGCCAGATGTAGAAAATTTGTCTGAGGAGCAAATGAAAAAGTTTAAAATTAAGTTATTATTATTACTCGAAGAAATTCAGTCAGGCCAATCACATCAACTACAACAATATGGGGCCAATTTTTCTCCAAAACAGCAGTCGCAACAATACAGTGAGAACTATTCACCAATATCTTCTGTAGAATCTAATTCAAATTCATCGATTCCTGTAATCTTCTATATATTAATAAAAGAAAGTGTGTGGCTGTAAGCCAGTGTGTCTGTGTATCTGTGTGTCTGCTTGTGCGTACCGTCACGCATTGTAGCCAAACTAGAAGAGATAGAAATCTGAAATTTTTTTGTAGATGCATGGATACCCCAGAAGGTGGAAGTAAGTTTCCGTTTTTCGCTATTTTGATTAGTTTTTTTTTTAAATTAATTAATTAGTACGATTTGTCATCATTTTTTACGCTCTACGCCTGGTATCTCGGCTAATGTATATCGTAGAACATTATAAATGCCACCAATTGAAAGATTAGACAATTCTGGTTTAAAATTATTTGTTTCAAATCTCAGAAAGGCGATTTTTCGAAATTCATCCCCTAACGGGGTGAAATGGGGTTTACCCAAACCGCTGGAGCTATAGGGCTGAAATTTTGACAGTGCATCCCTATAATGACGTGGACATCCACTAACAAGCGATTTTGCGAAATTCATCCCATAAGGGGGTGAAATGGGGTCAACCCAAAACCGCTGGAGCTATAGGGCTGAAATTTTGACAGTGAATCCCAATAATGACGTGAACATCCACTAACAAGCGATTTTTCGAAATTCATCCCATAAGGGGGTGAAATTGGGTCAACCCAAAACCGCTGGAGCTATAGGGCTGAAATTTTGACAGTGAATCCCAATAATGACGTGAACATCCACTAAAAAGCGATTTTTCGAAATTCGTTCCCCAAAGGGGGAAATGGGGTTTACCTAAACCGCTTGAGCTATAGGGCTGAAATTTTGACAGTGCATCCCTATAATGACGTGGACATCCACTAAGAAGCGATTTTTCGAAATTCATCCCCTAAGGGGGTGAAATGGGGTTTACCAAACCGCTGGAGCTATAGGGCTGAAATTTTGACAGTGCATCCCTATAATGGCGTGGACATCCACTAAGAAGCGATTTTTCGAAATTTATCCCATAAGGGGGTGAAATGGGGTCAACCCAAAACCGCTGAAGCTATAGGGCTGAAATTTTGACAATGCATCCCTATAATGACGTGGACATCCACTATAAATCGATTTTTCAAAATTCATCCCCTAAAGGGGTGAAATGGAGTTAACCCAAACCGCTGGGGCTGAAGGGCTGAAATTTTGACAGTGCATCCCTATAATCACGTGGAAATGAATGACTCAAAATTCACTTTATTTAGGATTCGTTTGTCACTTCTCTTGATGACATATACACACCAATCTCTGCTTCAAAACTTGCAGATTTGTTGAGCAGAGGTGATATACGCAGCAATTTGTTTACCATGTTTATTAAAAAAATGCTCTATAATAAACTTTTTTTAGGGATAATAACAACTGACTTTTTTGTTTGTTTTTTTTTGAAGGAAAACAGTGCACATAATAAACAGTTTTTATTTAAAGGCGTTGCAAGGCACGCGGGTTTTATGCTAGTGTCTCCAATAAATTATTCTTCAAATACAAATATTTCTGAAGATTTATCACAACTTGAAAACTTTGAAAACTTGTAATCTGTACTTTAAAGTGCAAGTGTTGTATGTGTTAGAAGTTGACTTTGTCGCGCCTTGGCAACCCTAAAATTCACTCCACAAAATACGCTGTTGCTGAAAATCAAAGCACTCGGGTTTTTTTTAAACTGTTCACTGGTTTTTGTTTTCCTTACTTCTTGCTGAAGCTTCCGTGAGTTAAAGGCGTTTTTTTATTGTTGTTCCCTGGACAAAAGGAATAAATATATTACATTAAAAGTTTAGTAGTTTTTATTGTGCATTAAATAAATTAATTCCAAAAGGTTATGGGCCCAGGGCACCTTTCATAGAATATAATAAAAGAAAAAAAAACCTTAGAAAAAGTAAAGTGAGCTGTAAGAAGTTTGTTAGAGGTCTCGCCAAAAGAGTTGATGCCGAGAAAGTCGCGGTTTCCATGCGCAGTAGAATCCCCGCATGCCGTTCCCGTCCCTTAGCCTAGTCGCAACAAATTTCGAAGGGGAAATTTAAAAATACATAAGCGCATTTCTTATCAATATGTGCGCAATTTTTATTTGTGTGCAGCTTTAATTTCCCCAGCTGCGCGCTCCGGCATCAACTCTTTTGGCGGGACCTCTAGAAAAAGTGATAGAGTAAGAGAACTAGAGGACTAGAGGGTCTAAAAAATAAAGGTTAGGAGTTGAGAAAATTAGAGGTAAGTACAAATTTTGACGTATTAAAAATAAATTATTTTAATGGAATTTAATTAGAGATTGTGTTCAAGGGAAAAATTACTTTTGTTTTCTGGTTGTAGAAATTGGTTGTATTGCATTAGAGAAATTAGAGGAATATAAATTAGAGTCTAGCAGTGTGCGTACAAGTACCGATGTTTTAACGCGTCATTGTACGGTGTCTTCCGAAGCGCGTCGTATGTAGACAATCGCTCCTGAAATTACAAGATATGAGTTCACAGAAATTAGAATTTTCTCTTAGAGGAATTTAGAGTAAATAAGAGAAATTTGGTTTAGAGGAAAGACATTTTTAAATTCCTATAAGAATAAAATGATGACGTAAATTAGAAAAAAAAACAAGTTTTTGACAATTTTTTATTAATCTAAATAAAAGCAAAACTAACAAAATTCCGGGGCTGTTATCACAAGATGCTTGCTGTGCGGTATTGAGTGATATACAGCTAGGGATATTGAAGGACTCGAATTGTTGTCCCGTTAGTGTGCATGGGCCACCTCATTTTAACAAATTTTCATTACCGTGCGTGAAACCGAATGTTGAAGCAGACGGTGCACTAGCGTGGTGGCGATGTTCGAGGACGAAATGTCCTGTTTCGCATCGGGATAAATTGTTGTAAGTTTGTCGCGATTCTAGAAGCACGCAACAAAAGTTTGATAAAAACCTGGTGTTAGATTGCTTTAGAGAAATAATAAAAAAACAAGTTTACTTATAAAAGTATATAATAATTATTAAATACATTAAAATATTTTGTTTCAAAACCCCGGAATAGATGGCAGAAGGTGGTTGGAGGTACGACCCGAAAAGGCTGGTCGACTACCAGACCGACGAAGAAGACGCGTCGGGATATGAATCCCCGTGGATATAGAGGATATAGAGAAGTGGAAAGAGATAGAAGAGGGTTCTGGAAAGAAAAATCGTAAGCTACATAAAATTAGATAGAGTTTTTATTTTTCATTTTATCTTCTGTCTATCTTAAATGAAGTAATGATATAAAATTTGATTAGAGTGTAGAGAATTTAGAGATAAAGAATAAGGAAATCCAGGTTATAATAAGAAAAGTTTAATTTTGCAGCTGCACCAGAGGATAAGAGGGAAAGAGGCCCTAGAGTGGAGGTGTTAGAGGACATTAGAGTAAGAGGTCCAGAAAAAGGGAAAAGGACTGACAACATAAGAATGTTGGTGGAAATGACGGAACAGAACACACTCCTAAACGCTAAAACGGCCGCACAAAATTTGAAGACGGCAAAATATTTGGCCATAGCGGCAGTGAATTGTAAAGAAGTCATGGCTGGAGCCAAGGCCATGGTAGATATTAGCTAAAGTTAGCAAGGATAATTTAGAGAACGAGAGGCTCGAACTAAGAGTATTAGAGGTAAGAAATCAAAATACAAATAATACCGGTTCATTAGAGATTAGAGGTATAAAGAGAAAATTAGACAATTTCGAAAAGAACACAGAAGTTTTAGAAACTAAAAGAATAAATGTAGAATGTAGAAGAACTGTAGCAACTCGAATGAACAGGTAGAGTCAATAAATAAGATGGTTGAGCAAGAATTATTAGGCGCGAAATTAAATATAAAAAGAAAGTATAAATTAAAAAAAGATTCTAATTTTGACATTTGGTTAGATTATTTAAAATCCGAATTAATGAGTAACGATTTATTGGATGTGATAGAATCTAGTACAGAAACTAGTCAAAATTGGTCAGAAGCAATAATTATTAAAAGGAAAAATTGGGTTAGAGATTAATAATCAATAGACTAGATAAGAAGTACCATAAAAAAATAATAAATATTAGAGAACCAATAGAGATTTTAAAAAAATTAAGAAGTTCTAGAAGAAGTTAACGTTACTCATACTTCTGTAAGAACACGTTTATATGCGATTAGAATGAGAAACGATGAAACGATAAATGATTTCAGTGATAGATTTGATGCTATAGTTAGAGAATATGAAGCATGTGAAGAAGTCATAGAGTTAACAGACCAAGAGATGCGATCAGCATTTTACCAAGCTGTATCGTCAGTCATTCCTGAAATACGTAACGCAGACTTGCTTAAAAAACAAACAGTTGGGCAAGAAATGACTTTAGATGAAACAAAATCTTATATTTTACAGTTAGAGGCAGAGAAGAAGATAGAGGAGGAGCCAAGGGCTTATAGAGTCTACGAAATGAAGGACACCATGTGCCACAGGTGCAATCAGTATGGGCATTGGATGAGAGAGTGCTCTCTAGCAGCAAAAAACCAGTGGTTCTGCTACTATTGTCAGGATGTGGTGTAGCACAAAGGAGATGACTGCTTCAACATTGGCAGGGGCAGAAATAGGTATGTTAACAAATAATTTAGAGATAAACATTTGAAAAGAAGTAATAAAAGCCGATATCACTCCGACACGGGTGCTAAAAATAAAAATTTCAAAAATAATAAGAGGATTATAAAGAAAAATTTTAAGAAAATTAATAATTTTGGAGGACTAGAGGATAAGAGGCAACAGCCCACTAGAGGAAGGGAGTTCAGTGAAGAGAAATATAGAGGAGTTCGTCGTGCGAATAGAGAAGATCAGAGGGAGCCAGGTAAGAGTAATTTAGATAATTATATTAGTTTTATTGCTGATTCGGGAGCGACGGATCATATTGTACATAACAGCATGATCCTAAGTAATTTTAAGAAATGCGAGAATAAGACAATTAAAAGTGCTAATAAAAATGAAATAGCAGATATTGTTATAGACGGAAAAGGGGACTTGCTCGTATATACAGATTCAGCCAAAAGAATGTAATTAAGTTATCAAATGTATTTACTGCAAAAGATGTATCCGAAAATCTTTTATCATTGCGAAAGTTAGCAGATTCCGGTCTAAGTATCTATTTGGATGACACCGTTTTGATAGTGTACGATAAAGTATCAAACAAAACGGTGCTAGAAGGAATATATGAGAAACCAAAATGGACAATCAACTTTAGAGTCATAAAACAAGATCAGAATCAGATTAACGATGAAATAGAGTACGAGGAATATTGTTGTAGAGCAGTAATGCAGAAAGGTGATGAGATTCTCAAACAATCGGAAACATATAACCAAAAGAAGAAGTTGTTAGATTGGGAGGGAGAAATTGAAGAAAAGCGGAATTTAGATTTTGCGATTGGGAGGGAGAGAGAAAAGAATCTCATGACTAAAATAGTAGAAAATAATCTAAAGTTAAAGAAGAAAGAGGTAGAGCCGAAGATAGAAAATTGAGATTGTAGTTTACTCAATAGAAATGTAGTAATGATAGATGATTTAGAGTCAGTTCAAAACTTAGAAGAAATATTTATAAGTAATCCTTTAGAGAATAATAAGAGTAGTTCCGACGAAAAGATTAATGAAGCAATGTTATGGCATGTTAGGTTAGGTCATGCATCGTTAAATTATTTAAAGAAATTGCAAAAACTGGACAAAAGATTTGAAAAAGTCAAGTTTGATGATTCTGTATTAGGATGTGAAGTCTGTATCATGTCCAAGATGCAGAAGCTGCCATTCAAAGAGACTAGAAGAAGGGCCGATAGACCACTTCAACTTATATATACGGATACGATGGGTCCAATAAAACCTCCGTCTCATCCAGGACAAAAGAGGTGTATCAATGTTTACGTCGATGATTATTCCAGATTAGCTAGGGCATACTCAATCAAAACTAAAGACGAGCCCGGAGAATCTTTAGAGAGATTCTTAATATCAACTAGAAATTTATTAGGAAAGAATGAGAAAGTTTGCTACATCCGAGCAGATCAAGGGACAGAGAAAATATCGAGACAGAGTTCGCTTCACCGTATACACCTGAACATAATGGTGTAGCCGAAAGGTTTAATGCAACAATTAAGAGGAAAATAAGAGCATACATGTTTGATTCTGGATTACCTAAAAGTATGTGGGAGTTCGCTGTTGATGCAGCAGTACATGCTTACAACAGAACACCACACAAATCAATCGATTATAAAATACCTTTGGAAAAATTTGCACCAACTGCAAGTTGTCACTTTAAACAAATTAAAAGATTCGGATGTATAGGGTACATTAAGGTTCCAAAACCTAGTATAAAGTTTGGAGAACGAGCACTCAAAGCTGTTCTGGTAGGTTATGGATCAACTGGATATTTGCTGTGGCATCCAAGTTCAGGGAAATACTTTAAGTCGAGACATGTAAGATTTAATGAGAAAAGCGTATATAAAAATGTTTATAAAAACAGTCAGGTAAAAGAAAACAGCGGCATAATGCACACTAACGAAGAGGAAATAGACTGGAACTGGATGAAAGAGTTCGAAGAAGGGACACCTGAAAAACAAGAAGTAGAGAAGACTGAACCAAGAAAAACTGAACATACAAGAAACCAAAAGAGTTAGAGGAAATAAAAGAAAGCCAGAAGGAAAAGATAGTGGAAAACAGACCAAATACAAGAAGCCAAAAGAAGAGGAAAATGGAGAGTGAAATGAAAAGCAAGGTTCAGCAAGTTAATAGTCCGGTCGAAGATGTCAGTTTCATCAAATACGTTAATACAGTAGAGGATATTACAAGAAAACATATAAAAGATAAAATGATGGGAGAAGAGGAAGAATTGAAACAATGTCTTATAGCTTCAATTAACAAAGAACCTGTAAGCTTTAAAGAGGCTATAGAATCCAAAGAAGCTTACCTTTGGAAAAGAGCGATCAAAGAAGAACTTAATTCCATGGTTGACAATAGAGTGTGGAAACTAGTAGATAGAAATAAAATACAGACAGAAAAGCAGAGGGCAAACATCATAGTTTCAAGGTGGGTGTTCAAGAGGAAATTGGAAGCCGATGGATCCACAAGATATAAGGCTCGGCTAGTCATTAGAGGATTTAAAGATAGAAATAATTATGACTTGAAAGAAACTTATGCGCCAGTATCTAGACTCCCAGTCATTAGAGCTGTACTCGCAATAATAAATAAGTTTGACTTGTACGCATGTCAATTGGATGTCAAGACAGCGTTCCTAAATGGCATATTGGATGAAGAAGTCTACATGGAGATCCCAGATGGTGCAGAGATAGATGAACTTACCAAGCGATCAAAAGTATGCAAATTAGAGAGAGCGTTGTATGGACTAAAAGTAAGTCCTAAGAAGTGGAATAAGAGGTTTACAGAGGAGATAAAGAAAATTGGTTTGGAAAATGATCTACATGAGCCATGTTTATATACTTGGAGGAAAGAAGGTAAAATGGCTATACTAGCGATCTATGTAGATGACATTTTAGCAGCCAGCAACGACAAAGAAAAACTAGAAGAAATTAAGAATCACCTGAGTAATACATTCGAGATGAAAGATCTTGGAGAACCCAGGAGTTTTCTAGGCATGATTATCCAGAGAAACAAGGAGGAAAAATATATTATAATCAATCAATCGAAATACACTGAAAATGTGAGAGGTGAGAGGTTTAATATGAGAGAGTGTAATCCACAAAGTACTCCCATGGTGACTCGACAAGCAGAGAATAGAAACAAAAGAAGAAAACTAGAGAAAACAGAGTTAAATGTTGAACCTGGAACGACACAAATTAAGAAGGTACCGTATAGAGAGGCAATAGGAAGGCAAATGGAACACGACCAGATATAGCATTTGCAGTTAACTACTTATCAAGAAAACAGTTGGAGCCAACTGAAGATGATTGGAAGGAGGTAAAAAGAATATTTAGATACTTGAAAGGAACTATTAATTTAGGATTGCGATATTCAACAAAAACTGAGAGTTTAGAGGCTTATACCGATGCAAGTTTTAGAGATCATAGTGAATCAACGTCAACAGGAGGATATGTGATTAAATTATTTGGAGATGTAATTGCATGGAGAAGCCATAAACAATCTTATGTCACATTATCGACGTGTCAACCAGAATACCTAGCTATGAGCGATGCTTGTCAGGAATTAATTTCGCTAGATAAAGCTGTGAGATTTGGGATGGGAAAAACTTTGTTTCCCGTCACAGTATGGTGTGATAATAAGTCAGCTGGAAATTGCACCAAGAAAGATGGTAGTCACAAACTCAAAATGTTTTATGACAATGTTTGTTTGATGTTTGATGAGGAAATAAATAAAAGGTTATTAGAGAGGGAAAATAGTGGAACTAGAAGACTTATGGCTGAAACACATGGGGATTTTGTAAAACAGTGTGTTGAAGAGAATAGAGTTAATGTTAAGTGGGTAGCGACTAAAGAGAATATAGCGGATATTATGACTAAACCATTACCTTTAGAGGCATATATTTATCTTAGAAGTAAAATGTTAAATTAACAGCTATTTTTATTCTTGTTACAGAGAGGCATTAGAGGCAGAGGAAAAGATGAGACCGACAAAGGGAGGGAGTGTTAGAAGTTGACTTTGTCGCGTCTTGGCAACCCTAAAATTCACTCCACAAAATACGCTGTTGCTGAAAATCAAAGCACTCGGGTTTTTTTAAACTGTTCACTGGTTTTTGTTTTCCTTACTTCTTGCTGAAGCTTCCTTGAGTTAAAGGCGTTTTTTATTGTTGTTCCCTGGACAAAAGGAATAAATATATTACATTAAAAGTTTAGTTGTTTTTATTGTGCATTAAATAAATTAATTCCAAAAGTATGTAATATATTTTTTTAAAATATTTAATAATACATTTTCTATTATAATAGTTTCTTTTTATTTTATACAAGAGGATGTCCTGGTTATAGTTAGTAGGTAGGATTATGTATTTAAATAATAACTTACCTCAAAGTTATAAGTATCCTTTCTTCTGGACTGACACAGTCTCGCATTGCAGTATTTCGTTTCTGTATTAATGGTCCAACAACAGAGACTAAATTTTGATAAGTATTTTTAGTCATTCGGTAAAATGATTGAAATACAGAATCATCTTCTGATAGCTCTCGGGCAGCAACAAACAGTCTACAATTTCTATTTCTTTCAATGTATGGATGGAGCCAATACAATCTACGTGTACTTCGTCGTCTTTTAATAAAGTTGTATGCTATGATCACATCCTCATCATCACTTGACATCTTCCCAACCCAAGACGTGCTTTCGCGTTGCTACTTGAAAGAAAAATGAAACGTTTTGTACCTTGAATGCCGATTGTATGACGATACGTGGACATAACTAATATGAAAAAAAAAAAAATGCCTTACATCATTTGTAGGTTGCATGCATTCGTCAAATGACGACGCCGTGGACAGTGTGCCTAAGCTTAATCTTATATAAAGGACGAATAATCTGGATACAGTCTTTTCTCAATGCAGATATCTGAACTTCTTCTTTGATCCGTTAGCTGGCGGTCCGAGCGGGACGTCGCCGCAACGGATAAGCTGCTTTCGGTGCTGCTCGGGTCTCGATCTCTATTCACGATTCGTTTCCATTCTTACCGGTTTGTGGCGGTTTCTCGAGATTCGGTAACTGATAACACTATGAAACACGAATTTTCTCATATGGAAAAAAATTTGATATTCATTGAGATCTGAACTTTTGGAACACGACTGTTTTGGTAGTTTGTAATTATCAACTCTTTTTCAAAAGTTATTAACTTTTGAAAGTTCGAACTTTTTTTTACTCAATATGGGTTTTTTTAATATGGTCGGATCAGAAATTTTACGTAAAACTGTTTGAAAAATGTTCAAAACAAAAACTTTTTATATTTACAGTATATATAGTACTTTTGTATACATTTTCTGTAGTATTAAAATAAAATATTTGCCAAAAACAAAATTATTTGTTTTCATTTGCTTGCATTTAACATAACATTCAAAAGTTAATAACTTTTGAAAAAGAGTTGATAATTACAAACTACCAAAACAGTAGTGTTCCAAAAGTTCAGATCTCAATAAATATCAAATTTTTTTCCATATGAGAAAAAATAGTTTGTCATTTGTTCTACAGTGTAATCGTTGATTCTTTAGGTCACACTCGATATTCTTTAGCCAGGTTTTCTTCGGTGCCGATCGCTGGATTTTCCACGCTGCGAGAAGGTCTCGCCAGAGAAGTTTACCTGTCAAGCGGTTATCATCCATTCGATAAACATGTCCAAACCACCGTAGTGGACGTTTTTGCATATCTTCTTCGATCAGTTTTTGCCTATCTTCTTCGATGAGTGCTGATCGCATCTTTGTCGAACTAATTCGCTCCGAAGGCAATCGCGGAATGAGACACCGAGAATCTGCCGCAAGCATCGCATTTGGAAGACCTCGAGCATCTTAACGTCCGGTTTGAGCAGTGTCCACGTTTCAGATCTATAAAGAAGAATTGGAAAGATCAAGGTTCGGTAAAGGCGTACTTTTGTTTTGATGAAAAAATTTGCTCGTTTCCATATGTACCACTTGAACGAAGCGAATGTTGCTGTTGTCTGGCCGATGTGCCTGTGAACGTCGACCGTCGTCTTTCGTTTCCTCAACCAATGATCCCAAATATTTCAACCTCGGAACCTGTTCGATTTGGGTACCATCTAAGTGAACACTGGCCCTCTATCCGACCGTTGGGAGCACTTTGGTCTTTTCCAGATTGATTTTTAACCCTTATGACTGGGCGATGCCGGAAATGTCGTATAAGATGTATGGTGCTTCGGCTTCTGTGTCGGCGAAGACGGCGCTATCGTCAGCGAACATTAAGTCGGTTACGAAGTTGTCGTCGTATCGAACTCCGAGTCGTCCATCGGCTGCTTCACGCATAATTCCGTCCGTCACGATTTTGAAGAGAAGTAGCGAAGCGACGTCTCCCTGTCGGACACCCGTTTGAATCGGGAACTCCTCGGATAAGTCGCTTCGAATACAAACGCTGTTGGTGGAGCCATCGTGCGGTGCTTGGAGAAGTTGAATGAGTCAATGTGACGGTTTCCAAGACTGTTCACAACTGTTCCAATCGATGCAATCGAAAGCTGATTTAAAATCGAGGAAAATGATGACAGTTCGTTTGCCGCAACTAGTTCCATTAGCTGACGGAGTGCGAATATTTGATCAATGAATCCTCGATGTGGTCTGAATCCCGCTTGTTGTTTCCGGGTCGTTTGCTCTCGATGTTTCTGTAGCCTCGATTGTATGATTTTCGTAAATACTTTGCCGACGTTCGAAAGAAGATAATAACGCGATAATTCATGCTTTACCAATGGTCGCCTTTCTTCAAAATTGGGACAATGATCGCTTTCTTCCACGTCGAAGGGACACGATCCGAATGCCATCTACGTGTTATGAGGATATGAAGTCGTTGTGATTAAACATCACCTCCGGCTTTGATCATCTCGGCGGTTACTTGATTTATTCCCGGCGCTTTTCCATTTTTCAGCGATTTTATTACTGTCTTCACCTCGATAATTGTCGGTTCGGTATCGAGAAACTTATTCGTCGGCTGTTCAATAATTAGCGGTTCGGGTCCTGGTCTTGAGGCGGATCGTGGTTTTACAGTTGGGGGAAGAATTCTCTCCAGCGCTCCCTTCTATCCGATTTTTTTATGTTGTCGTTTGTTGATGTTGTTTTGCCGCCTAACCGCCGGATTGTCTGGTACAGCGTCCAGGGGGCCTACTATGTAATCGGATCAAAAAGTAAAATGATATGAATTCGGAAATTTCGTACTATGTATTCTGTTTTTCCAAACGCACCTCATCCGAAAGTACAATGACATTTATATTCGGAATTAATTTTGCTGGGGGCCTACTATGCATTGGGATTTACTTGCTTCAGTCGTCGGAATGCAATTTGGTATCGGAAACAAAGAATGAAAAACTTTTGGCATCGGAAACAAAGAATGAAGTACTTTTTTTTAATTAAATTAAAAGTTAAACATATTAAATAATACGAAATTCAGTAATATTGTTTAATATTATAATTTTAGCTTTAAAAAGATAAATAAAAATGAATGAGCCCTAAAGCCCTTATGACACTCACTTTTTTTCGGCTGAAAAATCTGCTAATAAGAGTGAGCCGTGATGTTAACATAGGAAATTTAAATTGGAGTGAGTGAAAAACAAATTTGACAAAATTGGCTTCAAAGCTTATTTCAAAAATTATTAAGCTTATGTTATCCTTTTCTCGCAAACTCTTTCTACCTTTTTCATATAATTGGTTTTTCTAGCAGATTTTTCAGCCGAAAAAAGTGAGTGTCATAACAGCTTAAGGTAGTAGCCCGGTGGGACGGCCGAAATTTCGACGTTTTTTCGTGAATTTTTTTCAGCAGGAAAATAATATGCGATCGTTTTGTAATTTTTACATGTTGTTATTACTACTTTCAAGCGTACAAAAAAAATTTTTTTAATAAATTTTACATTGATTTATTCATAATTCTTTGTGTTGAAGTGGAGTCCTCGAAGGAACGTCGAGCGGTTTCGGGGAAGCACTCACTAGATACTATTTAACCGATTTGGCTGAAAATTTAACTCGTTATTCTAGATACATATAGCTAGATGCTGAACCGCTGAAACATTTATTTTTTTGATAATTTATTAATTTTGTGGACTTGTGAAAAAAAAGGTACTGAAAATCGAATTTTTTTGCTGACAAATTGTTAAAAAAATTAATAAATTATCAAAAAAATTAATGTTTCAGCGGTTCAGCATCTAGCTATATGTATCTAGAATAACGAGTTAAATTTTCAGCCAAATCGGTTAAATAGTATCTAGTGAGTGCTTCCCCGAAACCGCTCGACGTTCCTTCGAGGACTCCACTTCAACACAAAGAATTATGAATAAATCAATGTAAAATTTATTAAAAAAATTTTTTTTGTACGCTTGAAAGTAGTAATAACAACATGTAAAAATTACAAAACGATCGCATATTATTTTCCTGCTGAAAAAAATTCACGAAAAAACGTCGAAATTTCGGCCGTCACACCGGGCTACTACCTTAAGCAAGAACGACTTGAAACTGCTCGAATATCCATTTTACAATCAGATATAAGAAAATAGACTCTTTATTAAATCCTTACTAATATTATAAATGCGAAAGTAACTCGGTCTGTCTGTCTGTCTGTCTGTTACGCTTTCACGACTAAACCACTGGACCGATTTTGATGAAATTTGCTACAGACATAGTTTATACCTTGGAGACGGACATAGGCTACCTTTTATGGAGAAAAAAAGGGTTGAAGGGGGTGAAATGGGGTTCAGTAAGTTGTAAAGATCAAGGGTCGCGCAAGCGACCCGACCGTTGCAAAGTTAAAAAGGTTATATAAAATAATAAATTTTAAAATAATATAAAAAATAAATCAATTTAAAATAATAAAAAATAAATCAAAAAAATAAATCAATAAAAAAAATTAAAAAAAGAAAAATAAAAAACAAAGAATCAAAGTCCAAGAAAGGACGCGCTGCGCGACTATACTTACGCGAGTTTGGCCCCGTTATTCGTTGTGTCTCTCTCTACCCTAAACCATTTTCAGTATTCAAGATAAGGAAAGAGAGAGGCTAGCGAGAAACGACTTTCGTCTCCGCGCCATAAGTGACACCTTGCGGTCGAACCGTGAGACGTAAAACGTTGTCAAGGGTAGCGGAATACTAGATTCTATGAAATTGACTTTTTTAAAACGTTTTTTGTATGGTTTTAGCTCGCTTTCTTGTCTGTCTGTTTGTCCGGTACAAATCTTGCAATCGATTTTTTGACTACTTCCGGTTACCCGATCACCCTGAAATTTTGCACACAGCTTCAGCTCCGATGACAATACAATATGGTATACTCATTATACCGTTAGATCAATGGCGGAGGACTCTAGACGACGGATTACTGTTTTCTTCTCGGAACAAATTTTGCATTCGATTTTTCAAATACTTCCGGATATCCAATCATGGTGAAATTTTGCACACAGCTTTAGCTGTGATGACAATGCAATATGGTACATACCTTTAGTCCATGGAGGCCGTCTCAGGAGGGCGGACTGAAATATTATTCACAAACCCTTCGACATGGATATTAAATGAAATGGTATGATAAGTAGAACACCATAAGCAATATAGTATACTCAATTTATCGTTTGGTCCATGGCGGTCATCTCCAGAGGGCGGATTACCGTTTTCTTCACAACCCCCTCTATATGGGTATCAAATGAAAGGGCATCATAAGACGAATGCAATAAGCCATGTCCTTAGATCCATGGCAGATTCCTCAGGAGGGTGGGTTACCATTCTCTTCAAAACCCTTTCGACATGGGTATCAAATGAAAGGGTCTCGACATGGGTATCAAATGAAAGGGTATGATAAGTCGAATGCAATAAGCTATGTCTTTAGATCCATGGCGGCCTCCTCAGGAGGGTGGGTTACCATTCTCTTCAGAGCCCTTTCGACATGGGTATCAAATGAAAGGGTATGATAATTAGAAAACAATAAGCAATATAGTATACTCAATATTTCGTTTGGTCCATGGCGGCCATCTCAAGAGGACGGATTAACATTTTCTTCACAACCCCCTCGACATGGGTATCAAACGAAAGGGCATCAAAAGTAATGCAATAAGCTATGTCTTTAGATCCATGGCCACCTCCTCAGGAGGGCCGGTTACCATTCTCTTCAGAACCCTTTCGACATGGGTATCAAATGAAAGGGTATGATAAGTAAAACACCATAAGCAATACAATATACTCAGAACATCATTAGGTCCATGGCGGCCTCCTCAGGAGGGTGGGTTACCATTCTCTTCAGAGCCCTTTCGACATGGGTATCAAATGAAAGGGTATGATAATTAGAAAACAATAAGCAATATAGTATACTCAATATTTCGTTTGGTCCATGGCGGCCATCTCAAGAGGACGTTATTAACATTTTCTTCACAACCCCCTCGACATGGGTATCAAACGAAAGGGCATCAAAAGTAATGCAGTAAGCTATGTCTTTAGATCCATGGCGACCTCCTCAGGGGGGCCGGTTACCATTCTCTTCAGAACACTTTCGACATGGGTATAAAATGAAAGGGTATGATAAGTAAAACACCATAAGCAATACAATACACTCAGAACATCATTAGGTCCATGGCGGCCTCCTCAGGAGTGTGGGTTACCATTCTCTTCAGAACCCTTTCGACATGGGTATCAAATGAAAGGGTATGATAAGTAGAATACCATAGGTGCAACAAAAAAATCTGGGGCCTGTATTAAACAAGATTTAAAGGTTGTTAACAACTTACAGTTCTTACGCGGCGAGATATTTCTGTAGTTCATATTATCTAAATAATGTTGAATAAACTTCCAAAATTACCTCAAAAAGGTAAATGAATCACGTCGCAAGATTTCGCGCTTTTCTATCATCAATCTCCCTATTTCAATTTTCTATAATTTTTGTCATTATTATATTGTTATTTTGTTTTTAATTTTGCTTAAGCTTTCTTTTTTAAAAATTGAAATTATTTTCAACAAAAGAAGTGAAATCAATTATTACGTAACAAATCGTTTGTTTTTTTATATTAGGTGCAACAAAAAAATCTGGGGCCTGTATTAAACAAGATTTAAAGGTTGTTAATAACTTATTGAGTTCGGCTTTGTTCAACCTTTAAATCTTGTTTAATACAGGCCTCAGATTTTTTTGTTGCACCTAATATAAAAAAACAAACGATTTGTTACGTAATAATTGATTTCACTTCTTTTGTTGAAAATAATTTCAATTTTTAAAAAAGAAAGCTTAAGCAAAATTAAAAACAAAATCAAGGGTCGCGCAAGCGACCCGACCGTTGCAAGGTTAAAAAGGTTATATAAAATAATAAATTTTAAAATAATATAAAAAAAAAAAATAAATAAATCAATTTAAAATAATAAAAAAAAAATAAATCAAAAAAATAAATCAATAAAAAAAATAAAAAAAAGAAAAATAAAAAACAAAGAATCAAAGTCCAAGAAAGGACGCGCTGCGCGACTGTACTTACGCGAGTTTGGCCCCGTTATTCGTTGTGTCTCTCTCTACCCTAAACCATTTTCAGTATTCAAGATAAGGAAAGAGAGAGGCTAGCGAGAAACGACTTTCGTCTCCGCGCCATAAGTGACACCTTGCGGTCGAACCGTGAGACGTAAAACGTTGTCAAGGGTAGCGGAATACTAGATTCTATGAAATTGACTTTTTTAAAACGTTTTTTGTATGGTTTTAGCTCGCTTTCTTGTCTGTCTGTTTGTCCGGTACAAATCTTGCAATCGATTTTTTGACTACTTCCGGTTACCCGATCACCCTGAAATTTTGCACACAGCTTCAGCTCCGATGACAATACAATATGGTATACTCATTATACCGTTAGATCAATGGCGGAGGACTCTAGACGACGGATTACTGTTTTCTTCTCGGAACAAATTTTGCATTCGATTTTTCAAATACTTCCGGATATCCAATCATGGTGAAATTTTGCACACAGCTTTAGCTGTGATGACAATGCAATATGGTACATACCTTTAGTCCATGGAGGCCGTCTCAGGAGGGCGGACTGAAATATTATTCACAAACCCTTCGACATGGATATTAAATGAAATGGTATGATAAGTAGAACACCATAAGCAATATAGTATACTCAATTTATCGTTTGGTCCATGGCGGTCATCTCCAGAGGGCGGATTACCGTTTTCTTCACAACCCCCTCTATATGGGTATCAAATGAAAGGGCATCATAAGACGAATGCAATAAGCCATGTCCTTAGATCCATGGCAGATTCCTCAGGAGGGTGGGTTACCATTCTCTTCAAAACCCTTTCGACATGGGTATCAAATGAAAGGGTCTCGACATGGGTATCAAATGAAAGGGTATGATAAGTCGAATGCAATAAGCTATGTCTTTAGATCCATGGCGGCCTCCTCAGGAGGGTGGGTTACCATTCTCTTCAGAGCCCTTTCGACATGGGTATCAAATGAAAGGGTATGATAATTAGAAAACAATAAGCAATATAGTATACTCAATATTTCGTTTGGTCCATGGCGGCCATCTCAAGAGGACGGATTAACATTTTCTTCACAACCCCCTCGACATGGGTATCAAACGAAAGGGCATCAAAAGTAATGCAATAAGCTATGTCTTTAGATCCATGGCCACCTCCTCAGGAGGGCCGGTTACCATTCTCTTCAGAACCCTTTCGACATGGGTATCAAATGAAAGGGTATGATAAGTAAAACACCATAAGCAATACAATATACTCAGAACATCATTAGGTCCATGGCGGCCTCCTCAGGAGGGTGGGTTACCATTCTCTTCAGAGCCCTTTCGACATGGGTATCAAATGAAAGGGTATGATAATTAGAAAACAATAAGCAATATAGTATACTCAATATTTCGTTTGGTCCATGGCGGCCATCTCAAGAGGACGTTATTAACATTTTCTTCACAACCCCCTCGACATGGGTATCAAACGAAAGGGCATCAAAAGTAATGCAGTAAGCTATGTCTTTAGATCCATGGCGACCTCCTCAGGGGGGCCGGTTACCATTCTCTTCAGAACACTTTCGACATGGGTATAAAATGAAAGGGTATGATAAGTAAAACACCATAAGCAATACAATACACTCAGAACATCATTAGGTCCATGGCGGCCTCCTCAGGAGTGTGGGTTACCATTCTCTTCAGAACCCTTTCGACATGGGTATCAAATGAAAGGGTATGATAAGTAGAATACCATAGGTGCAACAAAAAAATCTGGGGCCTGTATTAAACAAGATTTAAAGGTTGTTAACAACTTACAGTTCTTACGCGGCGAGATATTTCTGTAGTTCATATTATCTAAATAATGTTGAATAAACTTCCAAAATTACCTCAAAAAGGTAAATGAATCACGTCGCAAGATTTCGCGCTTTTCTATCATCAATCTCCCTATTTCAATATTTCTATAATTTTTGTCATTATTATATTGTTATTTTGTTTTTAATTTTGCTTAAGCTTTCTTTTTTAAAAATTGAAATTATTTTCAACAAAAGAAGTGAAATCAATTATTACGTAACAAATCGTTTGTTTTTTTATATTAGGTGCAACAAAAAAATCTGGGGCCTGTATTAAACAAGATTTAAAGGTTGTTAATAACTTATTGAGTTCGGCTTTGTTCAACCTTTAAATCTTGTTTAATACAGGCCTCAGATTTTTTTGTTGCACCTAATATAAAAAAACAAACGATTTGTTACGTAATAATTGATTTCACTTCTTTTGTTGAAAATAATTTCAATTTTTAAAAAAGAAAGCTTAAGCAAAATTAAAAACAAAATCAAGGGTCGCGCAAGCGACCCGACCGTTGCAAGGTTAAAAAGGTTATATAAAATAATAAATTTTAAAATAATATAAAAAAAAAAAATAAATAAATCAATTTAAAATAATAAAAAAAAAATAAATCAAAAAAATAAATCAATAAAAAAAATTAAAAAAAGAAAAATAAAAAACAAAGAATCAAAGTCCAAGAAAGGACGCGCTGCGCGACTATACTTACGCGAGTTTGGCCCCGTTATTCGTTGTGTCTCTCTCTACCCTAAACCATTTTCAGTATTCAAGATAAGGAAAGAGAGAGGCTAGCGAGAAACGACTTTCGTCTCCGCGCCATAAGTGACACCTTGCGGTCGAACCGTGAGACGTAAAACGTTGTCAAGGGTAGCGGAATACTAGATTCTATGAAATTGACTTTTTTAAAACGTTTTTTGTATGGTTTTAGCTCGCTTTCTTGTCTGTCTGTTTGTCCGGTACAAATCTTGCAATCGATTTTTTGACTACTTCCGGTTACCCGATCACCCTGAAATTTTGCACACAGCTTCAGCTCCGATGACAATACAATATGGTATACTCATTATACCGTTAGATCAATGGCGGAGGACTCTAGACGACGGATTACTGTTTTCTTCTCGGAACAAATTTTGCATTCGATTTTTCAAATACTTCCGGATATCCAATCATGGTGAAATTTTGCACACAGCTTTAGCTGTGATGACAATGCAATATGGTACATACCTTTAGTCCATGGAGGCCGTCTCAGGAGGGCGGACTGAAATATTATTCACAAACCCTTCGACATGGATATTAAATGAAATGGTATGATAAGTAGAACACCATAAGCAATATAGTATACTCAATTTATCGTTTGGTCCATGGCGGTCATCTCCAGAGGGCGGATTACCGTTTTCTTCACAACCCCCTCTATATGGGTATCAAATGAAAGGGCATCATAAGACGAATGCAATAAGCCATGTCCTTAGATCCATGGCAGATTCCTCAGGAGGGTGGGTTACCATTCTCTTCAAAACCCTTTCGACATGGGTATCAAATGAAAGGGTCTCGACATGGGTATCAAATGAAAGGGTATGATAAGTCGAATGCAATAAGCTATGTCTTTAGATCCATGGCGGCCTCCTCAGGAGGGTGGGTTACCATTCTCTTCAGAGCCCTTTCGACATGGGTATCAAATGAAAGGGTATGATAATTAGAAAACAATAAGCAATATAGTATACTCAATATTTCGTTTGGTCCATGGCGGCCATCTCAAGAGGACGGATTAACATTTTCTTCACAACCCCCTCGACATGGGTATCAAACGAAAGGGCATCAAAAGTAATGCAATAAGCTATGTCTTTAGATCCATGGCCACCTCCTCAGGAGGGCCGGTTACCATTCTCTTCAGAACCCTTTCGACATGGGTATCAAATGAAAGGGTATGATAAGTAAAACACCATAAGCAATACAATATACTCAGAACATCATTAGGTCCATGGCGGCCTCCTCAGGAGGGTGGGTTACCATTCTCTTCAGAGCCCTTTCGACATGGGTATCAAATGAAAGGGTATGATAATTAGAAAACAATAAGCAATATAGTATACTCAATATTTCGTTTGGTCCATGGCGGCCATCTCAAGAGGACGTTATTAACATTTTCTTCACAACCCCCTCGACATGGGTATCAAACGAAAGGGCATCAAAAGTAATGCAGTAAGCTATGTCTTTAGATCCATGGCGACCTCCTCAGGGGGGCCGGTTACCATTCTCTTCAGAACACTTTCGACATGGGTATAAAATGAAAGGGTATGATAAGTAAAACACCATAAGCAATACAATACACTCAGAACATCATTAGGTCCATGGCGGCCTCCTCAGGAGTGTGGGTTACCATTCTCTTCAGAACCCTTTCGACATGGGTATCAAATGAAAGGGTATGATAAGTAGAATACCATAGGTGCAACAAAAAAATCTGGGGCCTGTATTAAACAAGATTTAAAGGTTGTTAACAACTTACAGTTCTTACGCGGCGAGATATTTCTGTAGTTCATATTATCTAAATAATGTTGAATAAACTTCCAAAATTACCTCAAAAAGGTAAATGAATCACGTCGCAAGATTTCGCGCTTTTCTATCATCAATCTCCCTATTTCAATATTTCTATAATTTTTGTCATTATTATATTGTTATTTTGTTTTTAATTTTGCTTAAGCTTTCTTTTTTAAAAATTGAAATTATTTTCAACAAAAGAAGTGAAATCAATTATTACGTAACAAATCGTTTGTTTTTTTATATTAGGTGCAACAAAAAAATCTGGGGCCTGTATTAAACAAGATTTAAAGGTTGTTAATAACTTATTGAGTTCGGCTTTGTTCAACCTTTAAATCTTGTTTAATACAGGCCTCAGATTTTTTTGTTGCACCTAATATAAAAAAACAAACGATTTGTTACGTAATAATTGATTTCACTTCTTTTGTTGAAAATAATTTCAATTTTTAAAAAAGAAAGCTTAAGCAAAATTAAAAACAAAATCAAGGGTCGCGCAAGCGACCCGACCGTTGCAAGGTTAAAAAGGTTATATAAAATAATAAATTTTAAAATAATATAAAAAAAAAAAATAAATAAATCAATTTAAAATAATAAAAAAAAAATAAATCAAAAAAATAAATCAATAAAAAAAATTAAAAAAAGAAAAATAAAAAACAAAGAATCAAAGTCCAAGAAAGGACGCGCTGCGCGACTATACTTACGCGAGTTTGGCCCCGTTATTCGTTGTGTCTCTCTCTACCCTAAACCATTTTCAGTATTCAAGATAAGGAAAGAGAGAGGCTAGCGAGAAACGACTTTCGTCTCCGCGCCATAAGTGACACCTTGCGGTCGAACCGTGAGACGTAAAACGTTGTCAAGGGTAGCGGAATACTAGATTCTATGAAATTGACTTTTTTAAAACGTTTTTTGTATGGTTTTAGCTCGCTTTCTTGTCTGTCTGTTTGTCCGGTACAAATCTTGCAATCGATTTTTTGACTACTTCCGGTTACCCGATCACCCTGAAATTTTGCACACAGCTTCAGCTCCGATGACAATACAATATGGTATACTCATTATACCGTTAGATCAATGGCGGAGGACTCTAGACGAAGGATTACTGTTTTCTTCTCGGAACAAATTTTGCATTCGATTTTTCAAATACTTCCGGATATCCAATCATGGTGAAATTTTGTACACAGCTTTAGCTGTGATGACAATGCAATATGGTACATACCTTTAGTCCATGGAGGCCGTCTCAGGAGGGCGGACTGAAATATTCTTCACAAACCCTTCGACATGGATATTAAATGAAATGGTATGGTAAGTAGAACACCATAAGCAATATAGTATACTCAATTTATCGTTTGGTCCATGGCGGTCATCTCCAGAGGGCGGATTACCGTGATCCATGGCGGCCTCCTCAGGAGGGTGGGTTACCATTCTCTTCAGAGCACTTTCGACATGGGTATCAAATGAAAGGGTATGATAATTAGAAAACAATAAGCAATATAGTATACTCAATATTTCGTTTGGTCCATGGCGGCCATCTCAAGAGGACCGATTAACATTTTCTTCACAACCCCCTCGACATGGGTATCAAACGAAAGGGCATCAAAAGTAATGCAATAAGCTATGTCTTTAGATCCATGGCCACCTCCTCAGGAGGGCCGGTTACCATTCTCTTCAGAACCCTTTCGACATGGGTATCAAATGAAAGGGTATGATAAGTAAAACACCATAAGCAATACAATATACTCAGAACATCATTAGGTCCATGGCGGCCTCCTCAGGAGGGTGGGTTACCATTCTCTTCAGAGCCCTTTCGACATGGGTATCAAATGAAAGGGTATGATAATTAGAAAACAATAAGCAATATAGTATACTCAATATTTCGTTTGGTCCATGGCGGCCATCTCAAGAGGACCGATTAACATTTTCTTCACAACCCCCTCGACATGGGTATCAAACGAAAGGGCATCAAAAGTAATGCAATAAGCTATGTCTTTAGATCCATGGCCACCTCCTCAGGAGGGCCGGTTACCATTCTCTTCAGAACCCTTTCGACATGGGTATCAAATGAAAGGGTATGATAACTAAAACACCATAAGCAATACAATATACTCAGAACATCATTAGGTCCATGGCGGCCTCCTCAGGAGGGTCGGTTACCATTCTCTTCAGAACCCTTTCGACATGGGTATCAAATGAAAGGGTATGATAAGTAGAATACCATAACCAATATAGTATGCTCAACATTTCGTTTGGTCCATGGCGGCCATCTCAAGAGGACGGATTAACATTTCTTTCAGAACCTCCTCGACATGGGTATCAAACGAAAGGCCATCAAAAGTATTGCAATAAGCTATGTCTTTAGATCCATGGCGACCTCCTCAGGAGGGCCGGTTACCATTCTCTTCAGAACACTTTCGACATGGGTATAAAATGAAAGGGTATGATAAGTAAAACACCATAAGCAATACAATATACTCAGAACATCATTAGGTCCATGGCGGCCTCCTCAGGAGGGTGGGTTATCATTCTCTTCAGAACCCTTTCGACATGGGTATCGAATGAAAGGGTATGATAAGTAGAATACCATAACCAATATAGTATGCTCAATATTTCGTTTGGTCCATGGCGACCATCTCAAGAGGACGGATTAACATTTTTTTCAGAACCCCCTCGACATGGGTATCAAACGAAAGGCCATCATAAGTAATGCAATAAGCTATGTCTTTAGATCCATGGCCACCTCCTCAGGAGGGCCGGATACCATTCTCTTCAGAACCCTTTCGACATAGGTATCAAATGAAAGGGTATGATAAGTAAAACACCATAAGCAATACAATATACTCAGAACATCATTAGGTCCATGGCGGCCTCCTCAAGAGGGCCGGATACCATTCTCTTCAGAACCCTTTCGACATAGGTATCAAATGAAAGGGTATGATAAGTAAAACACCATAAGCAATACAATATACTCAGAACATCATTAGGTCCATGGCGGCCTCCTCAGGAGGGTCGGTTACCATTCTCTTCAGAAGCCTTTCGACATGGGTATCGAATGAAAGGGTATGATAAGTAGAATACCATAACCAATATAGTATGCTCAATATTTCGTTTGGTCCATGGCGACCATCTCAAGAGGACGGATTAACATTTTTTTCAGAACCCCCTCGACATGGGTATCAAACGAAAGGCCATCATAAGTAATGCAATAAGCTATGTCTTTAGATCCATGGCCACCTCCTCAGGAGGGCCGGATACCATTCTCTTCAGAACCCTTTCGACATGGGTATCAAATGAAAGGGTATGATAAGTAAAACACCATAAGCAATACAATATACTCAGAACATCATTAGGTCCATGGCGGCCTCCTCAGGAGGGTGGGTTATCATTCTCTTCAGAACCCTTTCGACATGGGTATCGAATGAAAGGGTATGATAAGTAGAATACCATAACCAATATAGTATGCTCAATATTTCGTTTGGTCCATGGCGACCATCTCAAGAGGACGGATTAACATTTTTTTCAGAACCCTCTCGACATGGGTATCAAACGAAAGGCCATCATAAGTAATGCAATAAGCTATGTCTTTAGATCCATGGCCACCTCCTCAGGAGGGCCGGATACCATTCTCTTCAGAACCCTTTCGACATAGGTATCAAATGAAAGGGTATGATAAGTAAAACACCATAAGCAATACAATATACTCAGAACATCGTTAGGTCCATGGCGGTCTCCTCAGGAGGGTCGGTTACCATTCTCTTCAGAACCCTTTCGACATGGGTATCAAATGAAAGGGTATGATAAGTAGAATACCATAACCAATATAGTATGCTCAATATTTCGTTTGGTCCATGGCGACCATCTCAAGAGGACGGATTAACATTTTTTTCAGAACCCCCTCGACATGGGTATCAAACGAAAGGCCATCATAAGTAATGCAATAAGCTATGTCTTTAGATCCATGGCCACCTCCTCAGGAGGGCCGGATACCATTCTCTTCAGAACCCTTTCGACATAGGTATCAAATGAAAGGGTATGATAAGTAAAACACCATAAGCAATACAATATACTCAGAACATCATTAGGTCCATGGCGGCCTCCTCAGGAGGGCCGGATACCATTCTCTTCAGAACCCTTTCGACATAGGTATCAAATGAAAGGGTATGATAAGTAAAACACCATAAGCAATACAATATACTCAGAACATCATTAGGTCCATGGCGGCCTCCTCAGGAGGGTCGGTTACCATTCTCTTCAGAAGCCTTTCGACATGGGTATCGAATGAAAGGGTATGATAAGTAGAATACCATAACCAATATAGTATGCTCAATATTTCGTTTGGTCCATGGCGACCATCTCAAGAGGACGGATTAACATTTTTTTCAGAACCCCCTCGACATGGGTATCAAACGAAAGGCCATCATAAATAATGCAATAAGCTATGTCTTTAGATCCATGGCCACCTCCTCAGGAGGGCCGGATACCATTCTCTTCAGAACCCTTTCGACATAGGTATCAAATGAAAGGGTATGATAAGTAAAACACCATAAGCAATACAATATACTCAGAACATCATTAGGTCCATGGCGGCCTCCTCAGGAGGGTCGGTTACCATTCTCTTCAGAACCCTTTCGACATGGGTATCAAATGAAAGGGTATGATAAGTAGAATACCATAACCAATATAGTATGCTCAACATTTCGTTTGGTCCATGGCGGCCATCTCAAGAGGACGGATTAACATTTCTTTCAGAACCCCCTCGACATGGGTATCAAACGAAAGGCCATCATAAGTAATGCAATAAGCTATGTCTTTAGATCCATGGCCACCTCCTCAGGAGGGCCGGTTACCATTCTCTTCAGAACCCTTTCGACATAGGTATCAAATGAAAGGGTATGATAAGTAACACACCATAAGCAATACAATATACTCAGAACATCATTAGGTCCATAGCGGCCTCCTCAGGAGGGTGGGTTACCATTCTCTTCAGAACCCTTTCGACATGGGTATCGAATGAAAGGGTATGATAAGTAGAATACCATAACCAATATAGTATGCTCAATATTTCGTTTGGTCCATGGCGGCCATTCCAAGAGGACGGATTAACATTTTCTTCACAACCCCCTCGACATGGGTATCAAACGAAAAGGCATCATAAGTAATGAAATAAGCTATGTCTTTAGATCCATGGCCACCTCCTCAGGAGGGCCGGTTACCATTCTCTTCAGAACACTTTCGACATGGGTATCAAATGAAAGGGTATGATAAGTAAAACACCATAAGCAATACAATATACTCAGAACATCATTAGGTCCATAGCGGCCTCCTCAGGAGGGTGGGTTACCATTCTCTTCAGAACCCTTTCGACATGGGTATCGAATGAAAGGGTATGATAAGTAGAATACCATAACCAATATAGTATGCTCAATATTTCGTTTGGTCCATGGCGGCCATCTCAAGAGGACGGATTAACATTTCTTTCAGAACCCCCTCGACATGGGTATCAAACGAAAGGCCATCAAAAGTATTGAAGTAAGCTATGTCTTTAGATCCATGGCGACCTCCTCAGGGGGGCCGGTTACCATTCTCTTCAGAACACTTTCGACATGGGTATAAAATGAAAGGGTATGATAAGTAAAACACCATAAGCAATACAATATATGTACTCAGAACGTCATTAGGTCCATGGCGGCCTCCTCAGGAGGGTGGGTTACCATTCTCTTCAGAACCCTTTCGACATGGGTATCAAATGAAAGGGTATGATAAGTAGAATACCATAAACAATATAGTATGCTCAATATTTCGTTTGGTCCATGGCGGCCATTCCAAGAGGACGGATTAACATTTTCTTCACAACCCCCTCGACATGGGTATCAAACGAAAAGGCATCATAAGTAATGCAATAAGCTATGTCTTTAGATCCATGGCCACCTCCTCAGGAGGGCCGGTTACCATTCTCTTCAGAACACTTTCGACATGGGTATCAAATGAAAGGGTATGATAAGTAAAACACCATAAGCAATCAAGGGTCGCGCAAGCGACCCGACCGTTGCAAGGTTAAAAAGGTTATATAAAATAATAAATTTTAAAATAATATAAAAAAAAAAAAATAAATAAATCAATTTAAAATAATAAAAAAAAAATAAATCAAAAAAATAAATCAATAAAAAAAAAAAATAAAAAAAAGAAAAATAAAAAACAAAGAATCAAAGTCCAAGAAAGGACGCGCTGCGCGACTATACTTACGCGAGTTTGGCCCCGTTATTCGTTGTGTCTCTCTCTACCCTAAACCATTTTCAGTATTCAAGATAAGGAAAGAGAGAGGCTAGCGAGAAACGACTTTCGTCTCCGCGCCATAAGTGACACCTTGCGGTCGAACCGTGAGACGTAAAACGTTGTCAAGGGTAGCGGAATACTAGATTCTATGAAATTGACTTTTTTAAAACGTTTTTTGTATGTTTTTAGCTCGCTTTCTTGTCTGTCTGTTTGTCCGGTACAAATCTTGCAATCGATTTTTTGACTACTTCCGGTTACCCGATCACCCTGAAATTTTGCACACAGCTTCAGCTCCGATGACAATACAATATGGTATACTCAATATACCGTTAGATCAATGGCGGAGGACTCTAGACGACGGATTACTGTTTTCTTCTCGGAACAAATTTTGCATTCGATTTTTCAAATACTTCCGGATATCCAATCATGGTGAAATTTTGTACACAGCTTTAGCTGTGATGACAATGCAATATGGTACATACCTTTAGTCCATGGAGGCCGTCTCAGGAGGGCGGACTGAAATATTCTTCACAAACCCTTCGACATGGATATTAAATGAAATGGTATGATAAGTAGAACACCATAAGCAATATAGTATACTCAATTTATCGTTTGGTCCATGGCGGTCATCTCCAGAGGGCGGATTACCGTGATCCATGGCGGCCTCCTCAGGAGGGTGGGTTACCATTCTCTTCAGAGCACTTTCGACATGGGTATCAAATGAAAGGGTATGATAATTAGAAAACAATAAGCAATATAGTATACTCAATATTTCGTTTGGTCCATGGCGGCCATCTCAAGAGGACCGATTAACATTTTCTTCACAACCCCCTAGACATGGGTATCAAACGAAAGGGCATCAAAAGTAATGCAATAAGCTATGTCTTTAGATCCATGGCCACCTACTCAGGAGGGCCGGTTACCATTCTCTTCAGAACCCTTTCGACATGGGTATCAAATGAAAGGGTATGATAAGTAAAACACCATAAGCAATACAATATACTCAGAACATCATTAGGTCCATGGCGGCCTCCTCAGGAGGGTGGGTTACCATTCTCTTCAGAGCCCTTTCGACATGGGTATCAAATGAAAGGGTATGATAATTAGAAAACAATAAGCAATATAGTATACTCAATATTTCGTTTGGTCCATGGCGGCCATCTCAAGAGGACCGATTAACATTTTCTTCACAACCCCCTCGACATGGGTATCAAACGAAAGGGCATCAAAAGTAATGCAATAAGCTATGTCTTTAGATCCATGGCCACCTCCTCAGGAGGGCCGGTTACCATTCTCTTCAGAACCCTTTCGACATGGGTATCAAATGAAAGGGTATGATAACTAAAACACCATAAGCAATACAATATACTCAGAACATCATTAGGTCCATGGCGGCCTCCTCAGGAGGGTCGGTTACCATTCTCTTCAGAACCCTTTCGACATGGGTATCAAATGAAAGGGTATGATAAGTAGAATACCATAACCAATATAGTATGCTCAACATTTCGTTTGGTCCATGGCGGCCATCTCAAGAGGACGGATTAACATTTCTTTCAGAACCCCCTCGACATGGGTATCAAACGAAAGGCCATCATAAGTAATGCAATAAGCTATGTCTTTAGATCCATGGCCACCTCCTCAGGAGGGCCGGATACCATTCTCTTCAGAACCCTTTCGACATGGGTATAAAATGAAAGGGTATGATAAGTAAAACACCATAAGCAATACAATATACTCAGAACATCATTAGGTCCATGGCGGCCTCCTCAGGAGGGTGGGTTATCATTCTCTTCAGAACCCTTTCGACATGGGTATCGAATGAAAGGGTATGATAAGTAGAATACCATAACCAATATAGTATGCTCAATATTTCGTTTGGTCCATGGCGGCCATCTCAAGAGGACGGAATAACATTTCTTTCAGAACCCCCTCGACATGGGTATCAAACGAAAGGCCATCATAAGTAATGCAATAAGCTATGTCTTTAGATCCATGGCCACCTCCTCAGGAGGGCCGGATACCATTCTCTTCAGAACCCTTTCGACATAGGTATCAAATGAAAGGGTATGATAAGTAAAACACCATAAGCAATACAATATACTCAGAACATCATTAGGTCCATGGCGGCCTCCTCAGGAGGGTCGGTTACCATTCTCTTCAGAACCCTTTCGACATGGGTATCAAATGAAAGGGTATGATAAGTAGAATACCATAACCAATATAGTATGCTCAACATTTCGTTTGGTCCATGGCGGCCATCTCAAGAGGACGGATTAACATTTCTTTCAGAACCCCCTAGACATGGGTATCAAACGAAAGGCCATCAAAAGTATTGCAATAAGCTATGTCTTTAGATCCATGGCGACCTCCTCAGGAGGGCCGGTTACCATTCTCTTCAGAACACTTTCGACATGGGTATAAAATGAAAGGGTATGATAAGTAAAACACCATAAGCAATACAATATACTCAGAACATCATTAGGTCCATGGCGGCCTCCTCAGGAGGGTGGGTTATCATTCTCTTCAGAACCCTTTCGACATGGGTATCGAATGAAAGGGTATGATAAGTAGAATACCATAACCAATATAGTATGCTCAATATTTCGTTTGGTCCATGGCGACCATCTCAAGAGGACGGATTAACATTTTTTTCAGAACCCCCTCGACATGGGTATCAAACGAAAGGCCATCATAAGTAATGCAATAAGCTATGTCTTTAGATCCATGGCCACCTCCTCAGGAGGGCCGGATACCATTCTCTTCAGAACCCTTTCGACATAGGTATCAAATGAAAGGGTATGATAAGTAAAACACCATAAGCAATACAATATACTCAGAACATCATTAGGTCCATGGCGGCCTCCTCAGGAGGGCCGGATACCATTCTCTTCAGAACCCTTTCGACATAGGTATCAAATGAAAGGGTATGATAAGTAAAACACCATAAGCAATACAATATACTCAGAACATCATTAGGTCCATGGCGGCCTCCTCAGGAGGGCCGGATACCATTCTCTTCAGAACCCTTTCGACATAGGTATCAAATGAAAGGGTATGATAAGTAAAACACCATAAGCAATACAATATACTCAGAACATCGTTAGGTCCATGGCGGTCTCCTCAGGAGGGTCGGTTACCATTCTCTTCAGAACCCTTTCGACATGGGTATCAAATGAAAGGGTATGATAAGTAGAATACCATAACCAATATAGTATGCTCAATATTTCGTTTGGTCCATGGCGACCATCTCAAGAGGACGGATTAACATTTTTTTCAGAACCCCCTCGACATGGGTATCAAACGAAAGGCCATCATAAGTAATGCAATAAGCTATGTCTTTAGATCCATGGCCACCTCCTCAGGAGGGCCGGATACCATTCTCTTCAGAACCCTTTCGACATAGGTATCAAATGAAAGGGTATGATAAGTAAAACACCATAAGCAATACAATATACTCAGAACATCATTAGGTCCATGGCGGCCTCCTCAGGAGGGCCGGATACCATTCTCTTCAGAACCCTTTCGACATAGGTATCAAATGAAAGGGTATGATAAGTAAAACACCATAAGCAATACAATATACTCAGAACATCATTAGGTCCATGGCGGCCTCCTCAGGAGGGTCGGTTACCATTCTCTTCAGAAGCCTTTCGACATGGGTATCGAATGAAAGGGTATGATAAGTAGAATACCATAACCAATATAGTATGCTCAATATTTCGTTTGGTCCATGGCGACCATCTCAAGAGGACGGATTAACATTTTTTTCAGAACCCCCTCGACATGGGTATCAAACGAAAGGCCATCATAAATAATGCAATAAGCTATGTCTTTAGATCCATGGCCACCTCCTCAGGAGGGCCGGATACCATTCTCTTCAGAACCCTTTCGACATAGGTATCAAATGAAAGGGTATGATAAGTAAAACACCATAAGCAATACAATATACTCAGAACATCATTAGGTCCATGGCGGCCTCCTCAGGAGGGTCGGTTACCATTCTCTTCAGAACCCTTTCGACATGGGTATCAAATGAAAGGGTATGATAAGTAGAATACCATAACCAATATAGTATGCTCAACATTTCGTTTGGTCCATGGCGGCCATCTCAAGAGGACGGATTAACATTTCTTTCAGAACCCCCTCGACATGGGTATCAAACGAAAGGCCATCATAAGTAATGCAATAAGCTATGTCTTTAGATCCATGGCCACCTCCTCAGGAGGGCCGGTTACCATTCTCTTCAGAACCCTTTCGACATAGGTATCAAATGAAAGGGTATGATAAGTAACACACCATAAGCAATACAATATACTCAGAACATCATTAGGTCCATAGCGGCCTCCTCAGGAGGGTGGGTTACCATTCTCTTCAGAACCCTTTCGACATGGGTATCGAATGAAAGGGTATGATAAGTAGAATACCATAACCAATATAGTATGCTCAATATTTCGTTTGGTCCATGGCGGCCATTCCAAGAGGACGGATTAACATTTTCTTCACAACCCCCTCGACATGGGTATCAAACGAAAAGGCATCATAAGTAATGAAATAAGCTATGTCTTTAGATCCATGGCCACCTCCTCAGGAGGGCCGGTTACCATTCTCTTCAGAACACTTTCGACATGGGTATCAAATGAAAGGGTATGATAAGTAAAACACCATAAGCAATACAATATACTCAGAACATCATTAGGTCCATAGCGGCCTCCTCAGGAGGGTGGGTTACCATTCTCTTCAGAACCCTTTCGACATGGGTATCGAATGAAAGGGTATGATAAGTAGAATACCATAACCAATATAGTATGCTCAATATTTCGTTTGGTCCATGGCGGCCATCTCAAGAGGACGGATTAACATTTCTTTCAGAACCCCCTCGACATGGGTATCAAACGAAAGGCCATCAAAAGTATTGAAGTAAGCTATGTCTTTAGATCCATGGCGACCTCCTCAGGGGGGCCGGTTACCATTCTCTTCAGAACACTTTCGACATGGGTATAAAATGAAAGGGTATGATAAGTAAAACACCATAAGCAATACAATATACTCAGAACGTCATTAGGTCCATGGCGGCCTCCTCAGGAGGGTGGGTTACCATTCTCTTCAGAACCCTTTCGACATGGGTATCAAATGAAAGGGTATGATAAGTAGAATACCATAAACAATATAGTATGCTCAATATTTCGTTTGGTCCATGGCGGCCATTCCAAGAGGACGGATTAACATTTTCTTCACAACCCCCTCGACATGGGTATCAAACGAAAAGGCATCATAAGTAATGCAATAAGCTATGTCTTTAGATCCATGGCCACCTCCTCAGGAGGGCCGGTTACCATTCTCTTCAGAACACTTTCGACATGGGTATCAAATGAAAGGGTATGATAAGTAAAACACCATAAGCAATCAAGGGTCGCGCAAGCGACCCGACCGTTGCAAGGTTAAAAAGGTTATATAAAATAATAAATTTTAAAATAATATAAAAAAAAAAAAATAAATAAATCAATTTAAAATAATAAAAAAAAAATAAATCAAAAAAATAAATCAATAAAAAAAAAAAATAAAAAAAAGAAAAATAAAAAACAAAGAATCAAAGTCCAAGAAAGGACGCGCTGCGCGACTATACTTACGCGAGTTTGGCCCCGTTATTCGTTGTGTCTCTCTCTACCCTAAACCATTTTCAGTATTCAAGATAAGGAAAGAGAGAGGCTAGCGAGAAACGACTTTCGTCTCCGCGCCATAAGTGACACCTTGCGGTCGAACCGTGAGACGTAAAACGTTGTCAAGGGTAGCGGAATACTAGATTCTATGAAATTGACTTTTTTAAAACGTTTTTTGTATGTTTTTAGCTCGCTTTCTTGTCTGTCTGTTTGTCCGGTACAAATCTTGCAATCGATTTTTTGACTACTTCCGGTTACCCGATCACCCTGAAATTTTGCACACAGCTTCAGCTCCGATGACAATACAATATGGTATACTCAATATACCGTTAGATCAATGGCGGAGGACTCTAGACGACGGATTACTGTTTTCTTCTCGGAACAAATTTTGCATTCGATTTTTCAAATACTTCCGGATATCCAATCATGGTGAAATTTTGTACACAGCTTTAGCTGTGATGACAATGCAATATGGTACATACCTTTAGTCCATGGAGGCCGTCTCAGGAGGGCGGACTGAAATATTCTTCACAAACCCTTCGACATGGATATTAAATGAAATGGTATGATAAGTAGAACACCATAAGCAATATAGTATACTCAATTTATCGTTTGGTCCATGGCGGTCATCTCCAGAGGGCGGATTACCGTGATCCATGGCGGCCTCCTCAGGAGGGTGGGTTACCATTCTCTTCAGAGCACTTTCGACATGGGTATCAAATGAAAGGGTATGATAATTAGAAAACAATAAGCAATATAGTATACTCAATATTTCGTTTGGTCCATGGCGGCCATCTCAAGAGGACCGATTAACATTTTCTTCACAACCCCCTAGACATGGGTATCAAACGAAAGGGCATCAAAAGTAATGCAATAAGCTATGTCTTTAGATCCATGGCCACCTACTCAGGAGGGCCGGTTACCATTCTCTTCAGAACCCTTTCGACATGGGTATCAAATGAAAGGGTATGATAAGTAAAACACCATAAGCAATACAATATACTCAGAACATCATTAGGTCCATGGCGGCCTCCTCAGGAGGGTGGGTTACCATTCTCTTCAGAGCCCTTTCGACATGGGTATCAAATGAAAGGGTATGATAATTAGAAAACAATAAGCAATATAGTATACTCAATATTTCGTTTGGTCCATGGCGGCCATCTCAAGAGGACCGATTAACATTTTCTTCACAACCCCCTCGACATGGGTATCAAACGAAAGGGCATCAAAAGTAATGCAATAAGCTATGTCTTTAGATCCATGGCCACCTCCTCAGGAGGGCCGGTTACCATTCTCTTCAGAACCCTTTCGACATGGGTATCAAATGAAAGGGTATGATAACTAAAACACCATAAGCAATACAATATACTCAGAACATCATTAGGTCCATGGCGGCCTCCTCAGGAGGGTCGGTTACCATTCTCTTCAGAACCCTTTCGACATGGGTATCAAATGAAAGGGTATGATAAGTAGAATACCATAACCAATATAGTATGCTCAACATTTCGTTTGGTCCATGGCGGCCATCTCAAGAGGACGGATTAACATTTCTTTCAGAACCCCCTCGACATGGGTATCAAACGAAAGGCCATCATAAGTAATGCAATAAGCTATGTCTTTAGATCCATGGCCACCTCCTCAGGAGGGCCGGATACCATTCTCTTCAGAACCCTTTCGACATGGGTATAAAATGAAAGGGTATGATAAGTAAAACACCATAAGCAATACAATATACTCAGAACATCATTAGGTCCATGGCGGCCTCCTCAGGAGGGTGGGTTATCATTCTCTTCAGAACCCTTTCGACATGGGTATCGAATGAAAGGGTATGATAAGTAGAATACCATAACCAATATAGTATGCTCAATATTTCGTTTGGTCCATGGCGGCCATCTCAAGAGGACGGAATAACATTTCTTTCAGAACCCCCTCGACATGGGTATCAAACGAAAGGCCATCATAAGTAATGCAATAAGCTATGTCTTTAGATCCATGGCCACCTCCTCAGGAGGGCCGGATACCATTCTCTTCAGAACCCTTTCGACATAGGTATCAAATGAAAGGGTATGATAAGTAAAACACCATAAGCAATACAATATACTCAGAACATCATTAGGTCCATGGCGGCCTCCTCAGGAGGGTCGGTTACCATTCTCTTCAGAACCCTTTCGACATGGGTATCAAATGAAAGGGTATGATAAGTAGAATACCATAACCAATATAGTATGCTCAACATTTCGTTTGGTCCATGGCGGCCATCTCAAGAGGACGGATTAACATTTCTTTCAGAACCCCCTAGACATGGGTATCAAACGAAAGGCCATCAAAAGTATTGCAATAAGCTATGTCTTTAGATCCATGGCGACCTCCTCAGGAGGGCCGGTTACCATTCTCTTCAGAACACTTTCGACATGGGTATAAAATGAAAGGGTATGATAAGTAAAACACCATAAGCAATACAATATACTCAGAACATCATTAGGTCCATGGCGGCCTCCTCAGGAGGGTGGGTTATCATTCTCTTCAGAACCCTTTCGACATGGGTATCGAATGAAAGGGTATGATAAGTAGAATACCATAACCAATATAGTATGCTCAATATTTCGTTTGGTCCATGGCGACCATCTCAAGAGGACGGATTAACATTTTTTTCAGAACCCCCTCGACATGGGTATCAAACGAAAGGCCATCATAAGTAATGCAATAAGCTATGTCTTTAGATCCATGGCCACCTCCTCAGGAGGCCGGATACCATTCTCTTCAGAACCCTTTCGACATAGGTATCAAATGAAAGGGTATGATAAGTAAAACACCATAAGCAATACAATATACTCAGAACATCATTAGGTCCATGGCGGCCTCCTCAGGAGGGCCGGATACCATTCTCTTCAGAACCCTTTCGACATAGGTATCAAATGAAAGGGTATGATAAGTAAAACACCATAAGCAATACAATATACTCAGAACATCATTAGGTCCATGGCGGCCTCCTCAGGAGGGTCGGTTACCATTCTCTTCAGAAGCCTTTCGACATGGGTATCGAATGAAAGGGTATGATAAGTAGAATACCATAACCAATATAGTATGCTCAATATTTCGTTTGGTCCATGGCGACCATCTCAAGAGGACGGATTAACATTTTTTTCAGAACCCCCTCGACATGGGTATCAAACGAAAGGCCATCATAAGTAATGCAATAAGCTATGTCTTTAGATCCATGGCCACCTCCTCAGGAGGGCCGGATACCATTCTCTTCAGAACCCTTTCGACATAGGTATCAAATGAAAGGGTATGATAAGTAAAACTCCATAAGCAATACAATATACTCAGAACATCATTAGGTCCATGGCGGCCTCCTCAGGAGGGTCGGTTACCATTCTCTTCAGAACCCTTTCGACATGGGTATCAAATGAAAGGGTATGATAAGTAGAATACCATAACCAATATAGTATGCTCAATATTTCGTTTGGTCCATGGCGACCATCTCAAGAGGACGGATTAACATTTTTTTCAGAACCCCCTCGACATGGGTATCAAACGAAAGGCCATCATAAGTAATGCAATAAGCTATGTCTTTAGATCCATGGCCACCTCCTCAGGAGGGCCGGTTACCATTCTCTTCAGAACCCTTTCGACATAGGTATCAAATGAAAGGGTATGATAAGTAACACACCATAAGCAATACAATATACTCAGAACATCATTAGGTCCATAGCGGCCTCCTCAGGAGGGTGGGTTACCATTCTCTTCAGAACCCTTTCGACATGGGTATCGAATGAAAGGGTATGATAAGTAGAATACTATAACCAATATAGTATGCTCAATATTTCGTTTGGTCCATGGCGGCCATCTCAAGAGGACGGATTAACATTTCTTTCAGAACCCCCTCGACATGGGTATCAAACGAAAGGCCATCAAAAGTATTGCAATAAGCTATGTCTTTAGATCCATGGCGACCTCCTCAGGGGGGCCGGTTACCATTCTCTTCAGAACACTTTCGACATGGGTATAAAATGAAAGGGTATGATAAGTAAAACACCATAAGCAATACAATATACTCAGAACATCATTAGGTCCATGGCGGCCTCCTCAGGAGGGTGGGTTACCATTCTCTTCAGAACCCTTTCGACATGGGTATCAAATGAAAGGGTATGATAAGTAGAATACCATAACCAATATAGTATGCTCAATATTTCGTTTGGTCCATGGCGGCCATCTCAAGAGGACGGATTAACATTTCTTTCAGAACCCCCTCGACATGGGTATCAAACGAAAGGCCATCAAAAGTATTGAAGTAAGCTATGTCTTTAGATCCATGGCGACCTCCTCAGGGGGGCCGGTTACCATTCTCTTCAGAACACTTTCGACATGGGTATAAAATGAAAGGGTATGATAAGTAAAACACCATAAGCAATACAATATACTCAGAACATCATTAGGTCCATGGCGGCCTCCTCAGGAGGGTGGGTTATCATTCTCTTCAGAACCCTTTCGACATGGGTATCGAATGAAAGGGTATGATAAGTAGAATACCATAACCAATATAGTATGCTCAATATTTCGTTTGGTCCATGGCGACCATCTCAAGAGGACGGATTAACATTTTTTTCAGAACCCCCTCGACATGGGTATCAAACGAAAGGCCATCATAAGTAATGCAATAAGCTATGTCTTTAGATCCATGGCCACCTCCTCAGGAGGCCGGATACCATTCTCTTCAGAACCCTTTCGACATAGGTATCAAATGAAAGGGTATGATAAGTAAAACACCATAAGCAATACAATATACTCAGAACATCATTAGGTCCATGGCGGCCTCCTCAGGAGGGCCGGATACCATTCTCTTCAGAACCCTTTCGACATAGGTATCAAATGAAAGGGTATGATAAGTAAAACACCATAAGCAATACAATATACTCAGAACATCATTAGGTCCATGGCGGCCTCCTCAGGAGGGTCGGTTACCATTCTCTTCAGAAGCCTTTCGACATGGGTATCGAATGAAAGGGTATGATAAGTAGAATACCATAACCAATATAGTATGCTCAATATTTCGTTTGGTCCATGGCGACCATCTCAAGAGGACGGATTAACATTTTTTTCAGAACCCCCTCGACATGGGTATCAAACGAAAGGCCATCATAAGTAATGCAATAAGCTATGTCTTTAGATCCATGGCCACCTCCTCAGGAGGGCCGGATACCATTCTCTTCAGAACCCTTTCGACATAGGTATCAAATGAAAGGGTATGATAAGTAAAACTCCATAAGCAATACAATATACTCAGAACATCATTAGGTCCATGGCGGCCTCCTCAGGAGGGTCGGTTACCATTCTCTTCAGAACCCTTTCGACATGGGTATCAAATGAAAGGGTATGATAAGTAGAATACCATAACCAATATAGTATGCTCAATATTTCGTTTGGTCCATGGCGACCATCTCAAGAGGACGGATTAACATTTTTTTCAGAACCCCCTCGACATGGGTATCAAACGAAAGGCCATCATAAGTAATGCAATAAGCTATGTCTTTAGATCCATGGCCACCTCCTCAGGAGGGCCGGTTACCATTCTCTTCAGAACCCTTTCGACATAGGTATCAAATGAAAGGGTATGATAAGTAACACACCATAAGCAATACAATATACTCAGAACATCATTAGGTCCATAGCGGCCTCCTCAGGAGGGTGGGTTACCATTCTCTTCAGAACCCTTTCGACATGGGTATCGAATGAAAGGGTATGATAAGTAGAATACTATAACCAATATAGTATGCTCAATATTTCGTTTGGTCCATGGCGGCCATCTCAAGAGGACGGATTAACATTTCTTTCAGAACCCCCTCGACATGGGTATCAAACGAAAGGCCATCAAAAGTATTGCAATAAGCTATGTCTTTAGATCCATGGCGACCTCCTCAGGGGGGCCGGTTACCATTCTCTTCAGAACACTTTCGACATGGGTATAAAATGAAAGGGTATGATAAGTAAAACACCATAAGCAATACAATATACTCAGAACATCATTAGGTCCATGGCGGCCTCCTCAGGAGGGTGGGTTACCATTCTCTTCAGAACCCTTTCGACATGGGTATCAAATGAAAGGGTATGATAAGTAGAAAATTATTGCGTAACAAGTCGTTTGTTTTTTTTATATTAGGTGCAACAAAAAAATCTGGGGCCTGTATTAAACAAGATTTAAAGGTTGTTAACAACTTACAGTTCTTACGCGGCGAGATATTTCTGTAGTTCATATTATCTAAATAATGTTGAATAAACTTCCAAAATTACCTCAAAAAGGTAAATGAATCACGTCGCAAGATTTCGCGCTTTTCTATCATCAATCTCCCTATTTCGATATTTCTATAATTATTGTCATTATTATATTGTTATTTTGTTTTTAATTTTGCTTAAGCTTTCTTTTTTAAAAATTGAAATTATTTTCAACAAAAGAAGCGAAATCAATTATTACGTAACAAATCGTTTGTTTTTTTATATTAGGTGCAACAAAAAAATCTGGGGCCTGTATTAAACAAGATTTAAAGGTTGAACAAAGCCGAACTCAATAAGTAATTAACAACCTTTAAATCTTGTTTAATACAGGCCCCAGATTTTTTTGTTGCACCTAATATAAAAAAACAAACGATTTGTTACGTAATAATTGATTTCGCTTCTTTTGTTGAAAATAATTTCAATTTTTAAAAAAGAAAGCTTAAGCAAAATTAAAAACAAAATAACAATATAATAATGACAATAATTATAGAAATATCGAAATAGGGAGATTGATGATAGAAAAGCGCGAAATCTTGCGACGTGATTCATTTACTTTTTTGAGGTAATTTTGGAAGTTTATTCAACATTATTTAGATAATATGAACTACAGAAATATCTCGCCGCGTAAGAACTGTAAGTTGTTAACAACCTTTAAATCTTGTTTAATACAGGCCCCAGATTTTTTTGTTGCACCTAATATAAAAAAAACAAACGACTTGTTACGCAATAATTTTCTACTTATCATACCCTTTCATTTGATACCCATGTCGAAAGGGTTCTGAAGAGAATGGTAACCCACCCTCCTGAGGAGGCCGCCATGGACCTAATGATGTTCTGAGTATATTGTATTGCTTATGTAACAATATAATAATGACAAAAATTATAGAAATATTGAAATAGGGAGATTGATGATAGAAAAGCGCGAAATCTTGCGACGTGATTCATTTACCTTTTTGAGGTAATTTTGGAAGTTTATTTTTTTTCTTTACTTTTTTTTCTATTGTATAAAAAGTAACTGACTGACAGACAACGCACAACCTAAACCGCTAGAGCTAAAGGGCTGAAATTTTGACAGTGCATCCTTATAATGATATGGACATCCACTAAGAAGCGATTTTTCGAAATTCATCCCCTAAGAGGGTGAAATGGGGTTTACCCAAACCGCTGGAGCTGTAGGGCTGAAATTTTGACAGTGCATCCCTATAATGACGTGGACATGCGCTAAAAAGCGATTTTTCGAAATTCATCCCCTAAGGGAGGGAAATGGGGTTTACTCAAACCGCTGGAGCTGTAGGGCGGAAATTTTGCCAGTGCATCCCTATAATGACGATTTTTCCAAATTCATCACCAAAGGGGGTGAAATGGGGTTTCTCCAACCCGCTAAAGCTATAGGGCTGAAATTTTGACAGTGCATCCCTATAATGACGTGGACATCCACTAAAAAGCGATTTTTCGAAATTCATCCCCTAAAGGGGTGAAATGGGGTTTACCCAAACCGCTGGAGCTATAGGGCTGAAATTTTGACAGTGCATCCTTATAATGACGTCGACATCCACTAAGAATCGATTTTTCGAAATTCTTCCCCTAAGGGGGTGAAATTTGGTTTACCCAAACCGCTGGAGCTATAGGGCTGAAATTTTGACAGTGCATCCTTATAATGACGTGGACATCCACTATAAAGCGATTTTTCGAAATTCATCCCATAAGAGGGTGAAATGGGGTTTACCCAAACCGCTGGAGCTGTAGGGATATAGGGATTTTGACAGTGCATCAAAAAGCGATTTTTCGAAGTTGAAATAATAAAATTTTTAAATATTAATTTCAAACTTTTAGAAAATACTGATAGGTCTCTGATTAAAATGCAGGAGTGGTTTAAAATTCAAATATAATTTCTCCTAAATAGTATAAAAACTAATTAAATCTATTTTTTAATAATTACTTTTAATATCAATATGACTGAAGGTCATTAGTCGACTGAAGGTCGTTTAAATTTAACTTAATTTATCTGGATGAATCCAAGACATATTTCTAAAATGAAAATTGTAAATTAAATTGTCCAATAAATATTTTAATAAACTATCAAAGCTCAGAGGAATTCCCTTGTGGTCATGGAAAAAATTCCTCTTTTTAATTACGTCGGATTATACCAGACGTGGCTGCCAACGCTCAATAATTGCAACGGCTGTTTCTTACCGCAAATAGCGCCGTATAAAATTTGCTTTTCGCAATTTCTAATGATAGCTCGTTGAGCTTGAAATTGGCCACTATTGCTTAAAATGATTAATATCAACCTTGCTTTTATGGCGCCTTAAATTCAGGGAAAACCTTCTGAAAGCTTTTGATTAATTGTTCCCCTCAAAGGTGATTTCAGAATCACCCGTGTTTGGAACCGTGAATATAAATTTCCTTCACCAATAAAAAAACAGCCTTTATATCTTGACAAGATACTATGGTGTGCTTTAAATATACAATTTATGATGTTTGGAATAATTGCTCTAGGAGTGATCAAGGTATGTCCACACCTTTGAAAACTCCTAATTAAATTTATTGAATAAAAAGTTATCAATCCTAGAAATATTATATTGGAAATTTCAAGGTAAAAATACTCTTGAAATCTCGCTATAATATTTGTTGGGAAATTTCTTTAAATTTCTTTCCCACGATGTTTCCGCCACCGGTAACCACAAGAATTATCTACTAATCTAACCCCCGAACCGACGGTGAGAAACCAATCGGTTATCTAAATCCCTAATTTGGCGACTAATGCCAGCCAAAGTATTATGTGTGACGGTAAATACCTGTCAAATCCTGAAAAAATAAAAGACGGTCTTTGCCTTTCTTGTTAAAATATTATTATTATTTGAATTTTTTTTTAATTAAAGATGGTCTCATCCGGTCTCCTACTTTGACGGTCAATGCCTATCTGGTCTTCGTCTCGCGATCTTAATAAAACTGGGCGGAATGAAAAAACTTTGTGCTGATGCTTCGAACTTTATAGCCCAGACGCATCCGATCGAGAGCTTAAGGCTAAGCTCTTATACGCATTTTAAGTCGTATAATCTTTAATTTTATACCAAATTGTTTTATTCTGATCTCACCCCAGCTTGAAGCTTTTGAGCTTTCTGTTGAAAATTGAAATTTCTACATGTCATAATAAAATTGGGTAAGTAGAATTTAGTTTTGAATATTTTTATATATTTTTTAACGTTTATTTTATTTATTTTATTTATTTAATTTTAGATATTGAGCCCTGCTTTTCGGACTCTTTTTAGTTGAAGGCACAGCCCAGGCGCCTTCCAGGTAATGATTTATTTATTTGTTAATCAATTTTTAATCCTTCTCTCTTTTCAGGTACTTTTTTTCGTTTTTAGTTAGTAGTTAGTTTAAATTTTATTTAGATGTAGGTTTATTTTATTATTAGTTTAATTTAGTTATAGTTTTAGAAATGCATTTTATAGGGATAATATATTTTGTTACTTTATTAATGATTTTTGTTTATTTGTTTATGTTTACTTGTTTGTATTGTATTGTGTTGTGTTTTAGGTTCCCTTTCAGGTCGTTTTGTTTATTATGTTTTTTTTTACATATACATACCTATAAATGAGGTCGAAGATGGCTGTTACGCGCTGCACAGTGGTTCCAAATCCCGAAAACCTGGCCAAAAATGTAAATCATACCAACAAGCAAAAGTATGTATTTTTTTATAGGTTTTCGAGGTCACTGAATCCGAATCTGACGTTAGTTTTTCAAAAAAATGCGATAGAAAGTCAAAAACAGGATGACGGACCAAAAAAAAAAAATACGTTAATTATTTCAAGTACTAAAAATATTTCAATAAGGGGTTTTCGGGGTCGCAGAATTCAAATCTGATTATAGTTTTTTTGAAAAAACACGATATATAGTCAAAAACAATAATAGCTGACATAAAAATAGAACTGCATGTAAATCATAGAAATTTTATTCATACATTTTTAACAAATTGCTTAAAAATTATTCCTTATTTAGCATTCGTCATCATCGGAATGGAACGATTCGTCTGAACTACTATCACACGGTTCCACAATAGAGGATTCTGGCTCAAAGTGTTCCGTAACGATCAGTTCTCTCGCTTCAAGATCTAGTGATCGCAAAGGTTTACTTGGTAATTTGCGAACACTCGATATTAGCGGATCTGAAGAAACCAAAAGTCGTGAAAAAACATCTTCCATATTTTTGATGCGACTTGTTTCTCGAGCAAAATTCATGCGATATTGTTTAATGAATTTGTTGCACGACTCTTGAGCTTCTTCAGACATTTGTCCGATTGGCAGTAACGATGACTGGATTATATTTCCTTGGATTATTTTTAAAATTATTGTTTCACGTATACTCAACATTAACTAACTGCAACAAGATTTTTTGTGCCCATATTACGCTTGAATTAATATGAATATCATATTTTTAGTCAATTTTTTAGGGATTTTTCCAATTGCATTTTTTCAAAAATGTGCAAGTTCGTGCAAAAGTTACAAATATGACAATTTTCTACTAGGATTGCCCTATCATACACAATTTATTTCAGCCCGGGATCTCGTGGGACTTCCGAGATATTGAGAAAGTAAAAGTAGCATGAAAACGATGAAATTTTGTGTTTTACAAACAATGTAATACAAACAATGAACAAACATTTTAATTTTCAAACTGTAGGTGTTATACTAACCTTAGATAGTCCTCTTCACGAAACAAATCACTTCACCATGAATAATTAACACTTTATCACGAAAATTGGCCGTCGAAGTCGAGCAACTTGCGAAATTGACGTATTTTAACCTTTACTTTAGGACGTCACGCTGCCGACATGTGCGTATTGTTGGCATTGGTGATGCTGCGTTCTTAAAGTACAGATACCAACCTAACATGTGGTACACTAAAAAGTCCTAGATGTAGTAACTTCAATTTTGGTATTTTTGGCCAGCTTTTCAGCGTTTGGAACCACTGTGCGCTGCTACGCCGTAACAGAAGTTCATCCCCTAAGGAGGTTCAATGGGGTTTACGGAAACCGCTGGAGCTATAGGGCTGAAATTTTGACAGTGCATCTCTATAATGACGTGGATATCCACTAAAAAGCGATTTTTCGAAATTCAACCCCTAAAGGGGTGAAATGGGGCTTTTCTAAACCGCTAAAGTTATAGCGCGTGAAATTTGGTTTACCCAAACCGCTGGAGCTATAGGGCTGAAATTTTGACAGTGCATCCTTATAATGACGTGGACATCCACTATAAAGCGATTTTTCGAAATTCATCCCATAAGGGGGTGAAATGGGGTTTACCCAAACCGCTCGAGCTGTAGGGATGAAATTTTGACAGTGCATCCTTATAATGACGTGGATATCCACTAAAAATCGATTTTTCGAAGTTCATCCCCTAAGGGGGTTCAATGGGGTTTACGCAAACCGCTGGAGCTATAGGGCTGAAATTTTGAAAGTGCATCTCTATAATGACGTGGACATCCATTAAAAAGCGATTTTTCGAAATTCAACCCCTAAGGGGGTGAAATGGGGTTTTTCCAAACCGCTAAAGCTATAGGGCTGAAATTTTGACAGTGCATCCCTATAATGGGGTGGACATCCACTATTAAGCGGTTTTTCGAAATTCATCCCCTAAGGGGGTGAAATGGGGTTTACCCAAACCGCTGGAGCTGTAGGGCTGAAATTTTGACAGTGAATCCCAATAATGACGTGGACATCCACTATAAAGCGATTTTTCGAAATTCATCCCCTAATGGGGTGAAATGGGGTTTACCCAAACCGCTGGAGCTGTAGGGCTGACATTTTGACAGTGCATCCCTTTAATGACGTGGACATTCACTAAAGAGCGATTTTTCGAAATTCATCCCCTAAGGGGTTTAAATGCGATTTATCCAAACCGCTAGCGCTGAAATTTCGACAGTGCATCCTTATAATGGCGTGGACATCCACTATAAAGCGATTTTTCGAAATTCATCCCCTAAGGGGGTGAAATGGGGTTTTTCCAAGCCGCTGGAGCTATAGGGCTGAAATTTTGACAGTGCATCCCCGCGTACAGTGCATAATGACGTGGACATCCTCTAAGAAGCGATTTTGCGAAATTTATTGCCTAAGGGGGTGAAATGGGGTAACCCACACCGCTGAAGCTGAAGGGCTTTAATTTTGACCGTGCATCACTATAATAACGTGGACATCCACTTAGGAGCGATTTTTTTAAATTTATCCCCTAAGGGGGTTAATAGGGTTAACCCAAACCGCTGGAGCTAAACGGCTGTAATTTTGACAGTGCATCTCTATAATAACCTGGACATTCACTAAGAAGCGATTTTTCGAAATTCATCCCTTAAAGGGGTGAAATGGGGTTACCAAACTACTGGAGCTATAGGGCTGAAATTTGGACAGTGCATCCCTATAATGACGTGGACATCCACTAAGAGGCGATTACTCGATGGGGTTGTAACAGCATAATGGCGCGACTATGTATTGGGCGCCACTTATGCGATGTATTGCCTCCTTAGCCATAAGCCCGGAAAAGCATGACCTAGGAGTCAACACCATACATAAGAAAAAAAAAAATTCCGGACTCCTATCCTCCCCAACCGCCGATACTAATGTCAGGGGGATGTGCTACCGGCCACACGGAGTTCACTAGCTCGCCGTGGGGTCATGGGGTGTGTGGCCGGGCCTATACGCAGTATGGTTCGCCACTTACTTGTGACTAGGAAAATTCATCTTTAGTTCCAATCATCCTTCGGGCCTTGCCTGAGCCGTGTCAATGTAATCCGTTCCCCTGACAGCTCATAGTATAGAAGACTATCAGCTTCAGGGAAATGCACTATTTAAGAACCCTGAAAAGAAATGAAATCCGCCCCAACCATCCCACAAAAAAATCTAACACATGGACATTCTCTTTATAAGCATTTAATATTCCTGTTTATTCCAGGAACAATCATCATAACAAACAATACAATGAATGACCAACAACGTCAATCTTCCACGGCACTATTAGCGGATCCTTGTCAGATACCAATTTGAAATGCTTAAATAAAAATTACTATACAATTATCCTAGGTATATATGTATGAAGACTAAAGATAAAAAAAAACAAAAACGCGCAGTAATGGTACCAGTACTCCTCGTTTTGTACAACTGATATCACAAAAAAACCCAGTTCACTTAAAGGGAGAACAAATAGCCCAGAAACAGCAAAGAATAAAAGGTTTCCAACAAGGAGCAAAACAAATTCACAATGGATTATAAATAAGATTATAAAGTTAATATTAACTACAATTAAAAGTATTAATTTAGTAATAAATTAAAGCATAGAAATTTTTGTTATTTTATTTTTGGTATATGTTTGTGTGTTTTTCTCTTTCAGCAGAACTTCGAATTACTTTTTTCGGCTTTGTCACCAAATTCCCAGCATTACGTCAAAAGTATTTAGTCAATGCCTTGCTGCAGGATTTTCTTGGACGAAATTATATGTAACTTTACCAACCGAAAAGAAAGCTTTTGGGAAAATTTTCATCGCATGGACTTCCCAAGTTGATCACACACCACTTCCAACGGCGACAATGCAATTGGTATGTGCACTCTCCGAGCCCCTATATTGGATTCTCAAAGGAAACTCTAACTCGGTCCGGGCTCCGACCACCGGGAATTCTATCAGCTCCTCTAATGCGCGTTTAGCTCGTTCAAAAGTACTAATTTACCTGAATAATCTGCGGTCCGTTTCTCCATCCGTTGCCTTAATCGATGTGACCTTGTGGTACAGTCTACCTTCTTCTCATCTTAGCCAAACCCCAGTTTGAAATCGTTCCCCTCCACTGGTTCAGCAGCCCATCACTCGAATCCAGAATCATCCACGGTTAACGTTCTTCAAGCGAAAACTGGATACTTCCGATGAAAAACTGTTGGCCGGATCTTTATGTTTTCCACTTCATTCAAATGGAGCCGGATCGGGTCGTATCAATTTTCTTTCTCCGATTTTACCGGCATATTAAAGCGTTCGTTTTGTTTTCTTTTTTTGTTATTTTAAATCAATACTGGTCGGGATATTCATAATTATTAAAGAACTCAAATCCCAATTCCAAAAAAAAAAATTCGCTACGGTTATATAATTCGATAAGAAAAATTTTCGTCTCTTCACACGATATTTTTTCCTTGCTTCCCAGAGAAAACATAAAAAATTCTCTCCCTTCAAAATATTTTTCGTCCTTTCCAAATTTTTCTCGCATCCCTCGTTTAAATTTTCCCATTCACTACAAAGTGATTTCCAAAAAAATTCCCCAACCAAAATAAATTTTACAACCGACCGTTACAGGGTTAACCCAAACCTCTGAAGCTGAAGGGCTGAAATTTTGACAGTGCATCCCTATAATCACGAAGAAATTAATGACTCGAAATTCACTTTATTTAATATTCACTAGCATAAAACCCGCGTGCCTAACGCCTTTAAATAAAAACTGTTTATTATGTGCAATATTTTCCATCAAAAAAAAAAAAAAAATAAAAAAATAGAAAAATCAGCTGCTATTATCCTTAAAAAGTTTTTATTATAATCCATTTTTTTAATTAATATGGTAAACATTGCTGCGTATATCACCTTTGCTCAACAAATTTGCAAGTTTTGAAGCAGAGATTGGCATGTATATGTCATCAAGAGAAGTGACATTTTAAGGTTTGACGAACGTTCGTTAAGTTTGTTCGCCTATTTACGTGGGTGCAAGAAATTATAAAGCAATCACAAATGAATATTAAATAAAAAGAATTTCGAGTCATTAATTTCTACGTGATTATAGGGATGCACTGTCAAAATTTCAGCCCTTCAGCTTCAGAGGTTTGGGTTAACATCTCATCCCCTTTGGGGATGAATTTGGAGTAATCACCTCTTAGTGGATGTCCACGTCATTATAGGGATGCACTGTCCAAATTTCAGCCCTATAGCTCCAGTAGTTTGATAACCCCGTTTCACCCCTTTAGGGGATGAATTTCGAAAAATCGCTTCTTAGTGAATGTCCACGTCATTATAGAGATGCACTGTCAAAATTTCAGCCCTATAGCTCCAGTAGTTTGATAACCCCATTTAACCCCCTTAGGGGATAAATTTCAAAAAATCGCTCTTAAGTGGATGTCCACGTTATTATAGTGATGCACGGTCAAAATTAAAGCCCTTCAGCTTCAGCGGTGTGGGTTAACCCCATTTCACCCCCTTAGGGAATGAATTTCGCAAAATCGCTTCTTAGAAGATGTCCACGTCATTAAGGGGATGCACTGTCAAAATTTCAGCCCTATAGCTTTAGCGGTTTGGATAAACCCCATTTCACCCCCTTAGGTGATTTATTTCGAATAATCGCTTTTTAGCGGATGTCCACGTCATTATAGGGATGCACTGTCAAAATTTCAGCCCTACAGCTCCAGCGGTTTGGGTAAACGCCATTTCCCCCCCCCCCCCCCCTTAGGATGAATTTTGAAAAATCGCTTTTTAGCGGATTTTCACGTCATTATAGGGATGCACTGTCAAAATTTCAGCACTAAAGCTTCAGCTGTTTGGGTAAACCCCATTTCACCCCCTTAGGGGATGAATTTCGAAAAATCGCTTCTTAGTGGATGTCCATATCATTATAGGGATGCACTGAAAAATTTTCAGCCCTTTAGCTCTAGCGGTTTAGGTTGTGCTTTGTCTGTCAGTCAGTTCCTTTTTATACAATAGAAAAAAAAGTAAAGAAAAAAAAATATCCTTACAACTTATTGAACCCCATTTCACCCCCTTCAACCCTTCTTTTCTCCATAAAAAGTAGCCTATGTCCTTGTATAAACTATGTCTGTGGCAAATTTCATCAAAATCGGTCCAGTGGTTTTGGCGTGAAAGCGTGACAGACAGACAGACAGACAGAGCTACTTTTGCATTTATAATATTAGTAAGGATAACTAAGACTCACTATCATGACACTTACACTATGTTTTAATGTGCTGTTAGGTAAAGAATGTTCATCTTTATTAGTCCTAATTATTTCGATGTGTCCACCATCAATGGCTTTTTTTCTAGCTCAGCCCTTTCCACAATGTTATCTATTTTGGACACAATGTTTCTTCGATTGCACTTCCTATTTCGTCTAGTACAGCCGACACTAGCCGATGCAGAAATCTTCGCCAAAAATTAGCTGGGCGAAAAATTTCAGAGTTGCCTTCAATTAATATTTGGTGAAATGGCTATTGATAGACGTGGTATTGACAATTTTCCTTGATTTCATCCAGCACAAACAAAAGCTTCTTTCGAAAGTCTGAGCAAACAAACTAATGAAACTTGAGGCATACAAATAATATTCGTATTTCATAACTAAAGTTGAATAACCGTAAAGTGGAACTGGTAGATTAATTCTGCTACCTCGGTAGTACTATTACCGAAAGTGGCGGTGCAGCAGAAGATGTCAGTTCCAGAATAAATAAAGCCCGAGGCGCATAAGCATGCCTGTTCCGCATATGGAGATCAACGAAAATCTCAACTAACACCGAAACATGGAAAGTCACCCAATTCATCACAGGGCGCTACGATTCCGTCGAGTCGGAAGACCTAGAACAACATAGAGGAGAACCCTACTAGCAGAAGGCGCAACAACTGGGAAATCCTGGTCGGAGCTGAGAGCTGTCGCGCAAAACAGAGTCCGCAGAAGGGCAACTGTTTCCGCCATATGTCCCATGAGGGATTAACGGAGCTTAACTAAAATGAAATAAAACCTATTTTTAATATATTTAATGAGTTCCGAATACTATTTCTTCGTAATAGAATACAATTCCCGTTAAAACTTACTACATACGTATACGATCTAGGTCATTCTTGTGTATATAACCTTTTTAAGTAATTCTTTGATGGAAAAAATACGGTTAATGATGCATTTTTCTGAGACATATGCTGAAAACAAAGAATTTTGGGTGGTTCAGATGCAAAATAACGATTTTAAACCTCCATAACTTCAAAAAAAAAAAAAAAAAAAAAAAAACAACAACAGTTTATCTTCTTTATGCCGAATTGAAGAATACACAATTACCCAAAAAAACCTGAATATGTTGCTCTACGATAATCGGTATAGGAGTTATTAAAGTTTAAGTAAATTAAAAACTTGTCAAAAGGTATTTTCGTAAACGCTCTCTATTTCAGTGGACAATTTTTTCCTCCAAATACACCTGGAATCAGCCCTTAATGGATTGCAATTTAAGTCTGAAACACCCTGTATATAGTTTAAATTAATTAAAACACACTTTTTAATTATAAAAAGGCCAATACTTCATACTTAAAAAATTTGAATTTATAGATTTGACAACCAAATTCAGATTTCAAATCCGAATATCAATGGTAACACTTTGTTCAGATCCGAAAATTTTAGATAGCACCAATTAACTTTCCAATCGGAAGTGAGTTTCGGAAAAATAAAACTTTTTGATCCGAATACATAGTAGGCCCCCAGTACTCGTGCCGTGACGCCACTTCTTCCATGTCGGGTGTTTAATAGCAAGTTAATTGGGAACAAAAATGCAAGTTAATTGGGAATTGGAATAAAAAAAAATCACTGATTAATAGTTTGGTACTAATTTATTAAAATAAACGTCCCGTTGTCACCGTTGTTGAATCTATTTTGCACTGATGAACTCTGGTTCTTCCATGCAGCTTGTTGGTTCTCAAGGCGGTGGTAAAAATGCTGATCTCAGTGCTGGGTGAAGTTTTTCACTTGAATCTTTCGCAACTCCGATTGAACTTAAATTAGAGCAAGATATTGGTTTGCTAAATCATCACAAGTTTCGTCATTCCGGATGAATTACACAGGCCTGCAAGGTTTTTTCTTTTCAGTCCATTAGTCATATCCCAAGTATTTTTTCGCGCTGAATCCGAATCCGTTGGCCAAATTGCCCTATCACGTCAGGATTTTGAGCAATCCTAACCTAAAAGTGCCAAAAAGCGTGTTTTTTGCACTTTTGCGCGTTAAATATCTCAAAACTATGGAATGATAGGGCAAATCTGACAACGGGATCGGTTTCAGCATGCCAAAATCTACAGAAAACCATGTCGAAAGCGTGAAATTTGATAAAACTTTTTTTGTAATACTGAAAAGAAAAACTTCGGTGCAACGATGATATCATGTGTTAATAAAAATCGTCGATTTCGCGCCAAGAAGTGATTGATCGTGTAAAGATCAGGATTCTACCTTTCGGCTCGTCGAAAATGTCCCCTGTACAAACATGTAAACGAGTAAAAGTTTGTCTTCGAAGTGCTTCCTCTGAGGAGTTCATTGTTATCACGGCAGTCGTAGTTCGCCATATCTGCGCTGATGTTTTGCCAATGGCAAACTCTAAAGATCCTAAATTTGCGCGTTACTATCTTGCAGATACTGGTATGGCTGAAAACACAGTTGAAGGAATTTCCGTATTAGTGGGCTCTGACTTCTACTGGAAAATAGTTACCGAGAAGACTCAAAGAATTAGCGAAAGCTTAATGGCGGTATACACTAAGCTAGGCTGGGTAATTCATGGCCCCGAATCGGAAGCTGAGGTCATTGTTTCTACCTATGAATCGACTACTATGTTTGGTTTAGCTTTGGATGAGAACGACGAATTTGTGTAGAATGTTCAAAAGCTATGGGACCTAGACACTTTTGGAATTAAACCTCCATCTTCCGAAACTTTACATGGAGATTTTGAGCAATATGTAAAACGACGCGAATCGCGCTTTGAAGGATCGCTTTTATGGTCAGTATCTGCCAACTCATTAGATGACAACCGCGAAGGAGCATTGAAAAGGTTTCAAAACCTAATAAGGAAATTGTCCAGAGAACCGAGTAAATTGCTGGATTATGATATCGCAATGCGTGAAATAATATCTTCAGGATTTGCTGAATGCGTAAAGGAGCCAGTTTAAAATGAAGCCCCAGTTTATTTTATGCCTCACCGACCAGTCTACAGAGACGATGAGGCTACAACGAAGTTACGTATCGTCTTCGACGCGTCAGCTAAATCGAAAGGAAGCACGTCTCTAAATGACCATTTAAGCGCAGCACCAAACTTATTACCAGACATCCTCACGGTATTATTAAATTTTAGATTGGGTGCTGTTGCCTTTGTAGCAGACATCGACAAGGCATTTCTGCAAATATTGCTCGCAACGAAGGATCGAGATGTACAGCGATTGTTCTGGTTTAATGATCCTTTAACATCATCAACTAATTTGCCTACTCCTCAAGAATTTCGAATGACCAGAGTTACCTTTGGCGTGAGATGTAGTCCTTTTCGGTTAGAAGCGGCTCTGCGAAAACTCTTATCCGAGGAAAAGGAAATTAATCCTGAGATCTGCTCGCTGTTGCAGAAATCGTTTTATATGGATGATCTAGTTATGAGTGTTAACGACCACGACTTTGCTAAAATGGTTTATATCGACGCTTGCGAACTACTGAAAGGAGCTTCCATGGTTATTAGGAAGTGGAACTCAAACGACGCTCATCTTCGTTCTACATTTAAAGTTAGCGATAATGTCCCGACGAAGCAAAAGGTTTTAGGTATTATATGGTACTGTCTTGAAGATGAGATAGCGGTTGATCTACAGACGGCCCTCGATTTTATGGTTAGCTCCGGCTCCAAGCCTACAAAAAGGAAAGTGATGCAGATAATGGCACGGATATTCGATCCTATAGGTTTGCTTTCACCATTTATTGTCAAAATTAAAATATTTCAGGAGCTTTGGCGCTTAAAATTAATGTGGGACGCGGAACTGCCTCGTAGCTATACAAATACTTGGAACAAGTGTCAACAAGAACTCTTGGTTCTTGAAGGTTTGACTATTCTCCGACGCATTTTAAAGGACGATTGCGAGAACACCTTTCAGGTCGACGCGAGTCCCGCCGTCTACGGAGCCGTTGCGTACTTGCGAACCGAACTTGGTACTACAGTTGTGACGCGATTTATTTGTGCAAAGAATCGAGTGTCACCCTTAAAGAACAATGAAGAGAAACTGTTGACACTACCCAAATTGGAACTTACAGCCTCTCTCGTGGCTGCACTCTTGAATTTTATTTTAAAGAACTTGACTGTGGACAGTAGGCGAATATTTTTATGGACAGACTCAAAAATTGCGCTGTATTGGATAAGAGGCGATATCGCACGTTGGAAAGTATACGTAGCAAACAGAGTCCGCGAGATCCAGCAACTCTGCCCAGTTAATTGTTGGAGGCACTGCCCTGGCGACATGAATTCGGCTGATTATGTAACGAGAGGTATTTTTGGAAAAAACCTTGCTAACTCTAAGGATTGGCTCTCTGGTCCATTTTGGTTATCATGCAGTAGTAACGAATGGCCCGAAGAAGTAACGGGCGGAAGCGTTGATATTCCTTGTCTATTTGTTATGTTTAATACCGCTGCTAACGAGCCTGTGAATGAAAATGAGGCAAATATGCTCATCGATATAAACAAGTTTAGCTCTTATATGAGACTCCTCAGAATATCCGCTTATATTTTTCGTTTTATAACACACTCCAGAGCGACCACTTAAACGATTTCTTACTGGACCGGAACTGAAGAATGTTGAGTTATACTGGGTAAAAAAGTCACAGCACGATTGTTACCGAGACGAAATAAAGGCTTTGAAAACGGGGAAGGTGGTTCCTGCTAATTCGTCGATTTTAACTTTAAACCCTATATTAGATGAGGATGGTATTTTACGAGTGGGTAGCAGATTACAGGAGATGGACGGTAGTGACGAGTCTAAGTTTCCCGCAATCTTATCGAGATCTAGCCATCTAACTAAATTAATTGTTCAAGACTCTCACGAAAAAGCTTTACACGGAGGAGTAAACGCAGTTCTAGGACGACTTAGAGAAAAATTTTGGGTAACGAGACCCCGTCAGTTAATCAAGGATATCGTACGAAGCTGTAGAGTATGCCGTCGTCTTTTTGGTAAACCAGCAAACCAGCCGTTCGCTCCACTGCCTAAGAGTCGTCTAGTATCAACAAGGCCATTTGAAACAGTAGGTATTGATTTTTCTGGCCCTCTTTATCTTAAATCTTCGTTGGAAGCAAGCTTGTTCCAAACTTGACGGTGGAAAGCTGTTTGTAGGCGCTAAGACGTTTCATTGCCCGTAGAGATGGTCCGAAGAAGATAATTTCTGATAACCCTCTTACTTTCAAGCGAGCAGCGAAAGAGATTCATCATCTAGGTACTGCGATTTTCTCCGAAGAATTTATTTATTTATTTTATTTATTTATTTATTTATTTCTATTTTTACACTACACAATTAAGACATATGGGTCTTTTATTATATTTAGGCTAGACACAAAAAGATAGCAGAAATAACATTAGAAGAAAAGAAAAAAAAATCAGTAATGAAAATAAAAATAAATACATAGTAAAAGAAAATTGATACAAATTTAATGTGAAGCAAAATACTTATATAAAATCGCTTTAAAATTTTTACTGCTGCTGCTTCGTCATACATCTAATGGTAAGGAGTTCCACAACCTAATAGCACGAACAAAGAACTGTTTTTCGGAAATGCTGTACTTAATGACAGGCACAATTAGAGTTAACGCTCTTGTGGAGTTCGCAAAATTAATTCTATCATAAAGGTACTTTGGTTGCTTTAATAAAATAATTTTATTTAGGAACCAGACAGTACGAAAATCAAAATATGAGGATAGCGTACATCCAAACACAGATCAGACGTATACTGAGACATGGTCGAAACGCCTAATATTGTACACATAACGAACGCAGGAATTAAACACAACATTAAGCTTATTAAAGATAACAGACCCAGCCTTACAAAACAATTCACATCCATATGTCAGCATTGGAACAAAAAGTGTTTTCACTAGCAAGAGTTTAGTATTCCGAGGAGTAAAGTAAGCAGAGACAGATAGTTTTCTAAGAACAGCATATACCTTGCTAACAAGAGAACTAATGTGATTACCCCAAGATAGGGTATTATCAAAAATTATACCCAGGTTTTTTACAAAATTTTTATAGGGCAAGACAGCGACGTTAAGGATTACCCTAGGAAATTCGTTTGACCTGGATATAACAATTACATTAGACTTGTTTGCGTTGAGCCTGAGCTTGTTAAATCTCGTCCATTCATATATAGAATGTAGATCTTCGTTGATTCTGGCTACCGCATCCTCGATTAAACCAATTGGTCTTGATATATATAATTGCGTATCGTCAGCATATAAATGAAATTTGCAGCTCTTAATAATAGCCGGAAGGTCATTAATAAACATTGCGAAGAAAAGAGGCCCCAGGATTGACCCTTGAGGTACGCCACAAATACACTTAGATGGGGTTGAAAAACAATTATTACAGAAAACGTATTGTTCCCTATCCTCCAAATATGACTGCACAAGTCTAAGAGTGCTGCGAGCAAAATGAAATTTGAGGCCAAGTTTTTCTAACAATACATTATGGTTTACCGTGTCAAATGCTTTTGAAAAATCCAGAAGTACTAGTACAGTAACCATGTCACTCACCATGGCTTTACGGATGTCATCTGAGATATTCAGTAATGCCGTCACACAGCTATGTTGAGAGCAGAAACCAGATTGAAAATCAGACAAAAGTTTACGGTCATTAATATATTTAAATGTTTGATGATGAAATAGTTTTTCAAACACTTTGCTGAGGAAAGGAAGGATGGATATTGGACGGTATTCAGCGCAATTAGAGGGACCACTTTTCGGGATAGGAATAACTTTTGCTCTTTTCCAGCTAGATGGGTATCCAGACGTTAAAATAATTGTATTCAAAATGTGTGTAACAGGAGAAAGGATAAGCGGAAGAATTAATTTAGTAAATTTCGGATGTAAGTTGTCCAAACCTACAGCATTTGATTTAATAGACAAGATAGCACTATCAATATCTTCTATACTAAAAGAAGATATAGTAAACCAAGTTGAGGAAAAACTACCAAGAAAATCATTACTAATTTTTTCATGGTTATCGGAGAGGAATACTTCAGAGAACTCATCATTAATCACGTTAGGATCTTCTGCAACTATATGCGATTTGGTTTTTTCGAGCCCACAGGTATTCAGATTTCTCCACAGTGCTTTCGTCGGCAGAGAAGAATTAAATTTAGAGCTTCTTTTGGAGCGCCGAATAAGAAAAGAAGTTCGATTACGTAAGTGGCGATATTCCTCCCACAGCTCTGGTGTTTTAAAGCGTTTCCACCTACGGTAGGCAATATCTCGTGCAGACATTAGTGTACGCACACTAGTGGTGAGCCATGGGCAACTAGAATCCGTTATTCGACGCATTTTTAGTGGTACATATTTTTCGAAGAGATAGGACACTAGACCTTCAAAGTAAAGTAGTTGTTCGTTAACGGATGTCATGGAGTATACTTGATCCCAATGTAATAATGATCCTTCTGAGAAGATTTCATCTAGACGAATGCTTTTGAAATCCCTATATGAAAAGAAACTCTCTGTGTTGTCCCCTTCTATAGTATACGAAACGAACACAAGGCCATGTATAGAGAAAGCTGGTACTGCGATTTGGTTGTTAAAAGACACCAAGTTAATATCATCCACTATTAGAAGATCCAAAAGAGTTGAAGATGTACTAGTAAAATGAGTTGGATGACTGTTAACAACAGAAAGACCATAAATGCTTAAAATGTCCAGCAGGCTCTCAGCACAACTTTTTTGGGCAATTAAGTCGGAATTGAAATCCCCACAAATCAGGATGTGAGCATATGAGTGGCAAAGCTCAGCAAGAAGAAGATTAAGAGGAGACCAATCAGAAATATTTGGAGGTTTGTAAATTGTACCAACAAGACACTTACCAGAAACCATATATATTTCGACAAAAATATATTCAATGCTGTCATTATCACCAGATCTTGCTATAACCTTGCAATTGAAATTTCTTTTAACATAAAGAGCTATACACCACCTCCACTCCGAGAAATTCGATCATTACGAAAAATCGAATAATTTTCAAGCGATATAATTTCATCCGAGATATGCGGCTTCAACCAAGTTTCAGAAATACCAATAATATCAATATGAGAATTTTTAAACAAATCAAGAAACTCATCTATTTTAGGAAACTGACTCTGCGCATTTAGATGACACATCCTCACACCTGGACTTCTTTTACAAAGAATATCAAGAAGAATTCTATTAAAATTAATGTTCGGGCAATTGGTTGTGGAAGTTTCATTAGTATCCAAAGCCATACTGAAATTTATAAAATTAAAAAAAGAGACAGAAATAACAATAGAGACAGAAGCAGCAAAAGCGAAAGTACATATAAATAAATAGTAAAAGCGTTAACAGAAAAAACTAAAGCTAAAAGTAAATAAACCATACCCAAGGTCAAAGAAAGACATAATAAAAATGCAACAAAAGTAATTAAAATAACATGCAAATATAAGATTGATACATAAGCGGTAAATACTGTTGTTATTAGCATCGTGTTAAGTGATGGTGTCTGCGCTTGTGTTAATAACCGCTGCAAGCCTAATTTCGCTGCTAACCAAAGTAGGAGCTTCATCCAGCTTACGACGAATAAAAACTGAGCCGTTACGAGTGAGCACTGAGGCCAGCTGTTTTTGGCGTTTAAATTTTAGGGCTTCCCTAAATATTTTATAATTTTTGCTCGTGAGATTTTCATGCAGAAATACTTTCTTTTCGGACACAAAACCAATTTGCTGCAGCGAAAGATGATTATGCGCTTTGAAATATGATGAAAGTGCCATAAGCAGAGCCTTTTTCTCCAATTTATTATTTATTTTTATCATTATCGGAGAGTCTTTCCCTCTTTTTATTAGAAAGGCTCCGTTTAGTTTTGGTGCTGCATGATTTATGCATATGCAAATATTCTGGAAAATATTAGGAAGATCCTCATTTGGCATTTCCGGAACTCCATCTATAATCAAATCATCTGCACGTAAATTACGTTCAATTTTATCAATGCGAGCTTGAAAATCATTAAGTACGCTTGCAGTTTCCACTGACTCGGACTTGGAAAAGTCAGTGGAATTGGGATCTTTTATAAGCTTCGATATAATGCCTTGCAGATCCGTAATCTACCTCTGAAAGTCAGCCCGCATGCGATCGATCGTATCAGAGAGCTCCTTAATAATAAGCCTTAACGATTGCTCAGTACTACGATCAGCCGTTAGTGGTTCAGTAGTAACAGCAGATGAGATGGCTGGAAGCGGGCTGCTCGTCGGTGCCTTGGGTGTGATGGATGGCGAAAGCGATTGCGCACCGAGCGACGACTGTGTGGTTTGTTGCCGCTTTACTTTATTCCTGGTGTTTAGCATTTTTTTAAACAAATGGTTTTGAAAGAAGAAAGAAAGAATTTTCTTATTTCACTTAGCAATCACGGTTGCCTGGGAGAATTACAAAGCCAAGATAAGAGAAATGAAACAAACTCTGCGACGACGGAAAAGGGAGTCGTGGAGGGACTTCTGCTCGAGCATGGAGAGCATATCTGAGGCCAGCAGACTTCAGAAAATGATCTCCAGGGACCCGGTCTCCAAAGTCGGACTCGTTCGTGACCCGTCGGGGAGGATGACGGAGACGCTGGAGGAAACCAACAAGATCCTGATGGAAGTTCACTTTCCTGGCAGCTATATCTCGGGTAAATCTTGGGCTATTCGTAACAGAATGGCTACAAGGATGAACCGAGAGGAGGCTAACGGGGTGGTGGTGGCAATAGACACATTCTCTCCCTTCAAGACATCGGGGCGTGACGGAATATTCCCTGCGCTGCTTCAATGGGGCAAAGAAATCATTGCACCCAGGCTTAGGGGAATATTCTTTACCTGTCTAGCAACAGGATACATTCCGGCGGTGTGGAGGGAAACCAAAGTGGTATTTCTCCCTAAGCCAGGCAAGAATAGTAGTATTTGTTTAAATTAAAAACTGAGTTGCTCTCAAATATTTCATTTATTGGTCTTAATCGGATGACTGTAAGAATGCAACTGGCTGACCGTTAACTTCTAATTCTAATTACAGGCACTAGTCTGATTACAATATAAGTAGTCTTATTATACAATATAAGTAGTCTTATTACAATTCAATGTTAATTCCAGTAGTCTTAAATCAGTATTTTAACATATATTTCATCTCCCCCTTTGGAATAATATTTCAAGTACTTTATTAACTTACATCTAAACTCTACTTATAATTAATCTTCTCATATAATTACATTATAATCGATATCATCCAATTTACTTTATGAAAACTGTCTTAACTAGTTATCTTTAATGGTGTACTTATTGCGTGCAAACATGTATTCATAACTTGCCATAGACTTGGTCTGTAATTAGTATATATTTATTTTTATTAAGTTCTCCTTTTTATTTATGTATATTTTAATTATGTCTTGTACGTAAGAAACTTGAGTTCCTCCTAAGAGTGGAATCATCTTCTAATCTAACCCAGTATGACCTTGGGGTTTGATCTTTTTCTATTATTGTTCCTTTTTGCCAAATTTTTCCGCATTTAACCCATACCATCTCCCCCTTATGAAGATCCTTCCTTGCCTGTGCTGACCTATTATAATATTTCTCATAGCGTTTTTTGTTGTACCTGATCTGTTTGTGTACATACCTAAACGTATTATTTTTAAATAATTTTGTTTTCATTGGAAGTAAGGTACGCTGCTTTCGTCCCATCATTATTTCCGCAGGAGATTTAACGTTACCTTTTGTTGGCGTATTTCTATATTCCAATAGCGTCAACCAGAGTTCTCCTTTAGATTCCATTGTCTTTTGTATTAATTTTTTCGCTGTTTGGACTGACTTTTCCGCCATGCCATTTGAGTGTGGATAATACGGACTGGATGTAATTATTTCAATATCATGCTCTTTGCAGAATCTTCGGAACTCATACGAGCCGAAGGGATTATTATCTGCTATTATTGTTTTGGGTAAACCATGGGTTGCCATCAGGCCCTTTAATTTTGTTATAATTTCAGTAGCACCTTTTGTGCGAAGAGGGATTATTTCTAAATATTTGGAAAAGTAGTCATTAACTATTAAAAATATTTGTTTTCCTATTTCGCAAATATTCATACAGATCTTGCTAAAAGGGATATCCGGAACTTCATGCGATAAGCACGGCTCTCTTATATTACTGTTTCTATATTTCTGGCAAATGTGACACTTTGTTATTAAATTTTCAATGGCTTCATTTATGCCAGGCCAATAAACTAGGGATCGAGCCCTATTTTTAGTTTTTTCAATGCCCTGATGTGGTTTATGTAAGATTTCTAGGATCTCTTGCCTCATTATTTGGGGAACCACTATTCTGTCATTTAAAAATATTAAATTATCTTGCAGGTATAATTCATTTTGCATCTTCCAATAAAATTTAATTTTATCGTGTAATTTAGACTTATCTTTAGGCCAACCATTAAGCAGTACGTTTTTTAGCAAGACTAGTGTTGCATCTCTATTTGTTTCTTTTATAAACTTTTGTTTTCTTTCTTCCCCCACGTTTATAGAATGTACCATTTCATTTAAGTCAGGTATTTCTGGTATATTTTCTTCTTGTAAAAAATTTCTGGTTAAAAGGTCTGCAATGTACATATATTTACCAGGGCTGTATGCTATGTTTATATCATACTTGCTTAGTCTTAATAGCATTCGTTGTAGACGGGCATTTGGTATCGTTGAAATCTCTTTGGCAAATACTCCTAATAAAGGCTTATGGTCTGTTATAACTTTAAAATTTCTTCCATAGAGAAAATAATGAAACTTTTCACATGCGAACACTATAGCTAATAATTCCTTTTCGATTTGTGAGTATCGGATTTCAGTTTCAGTGAGGCTTCTGGAGGCATAGTATACAGGTTGTCCTTCTTGCATCATGCAAGCTCCTAGCCCGAATTTAGAAGCATCTGCTTGAATGCAGATATCTTTATTTACATTGAAGGAATTAAGAGTGGGAGCTTCAGAGATCATGGTTTTAATTTTTTCTAACGTGATTGCATGTATATTTTCCCATTTAAAATGTATATCTTTTTTTAGTAGATTTCTAATTGGTGCTGAAATTTCCGCTAAATGTGGAACGAAATTTCTTACATAATTGATCATTCCTAGCAATTGTTGTAATTCTTTTTTAGTCTGAGGGTGTTTAAGATTCTGTATAGCTTTTACACGATCTGGGTCAAATGCGATACCCTCTTGTGAGATAATATGTCCTAAAAATTTTACCTTTCTAACTTTGTATTGTATTTTGTCCTTATTGAACTTTATGTTCAATTGCCTTGACCTTTCTACTACTTTCTGTAGAATTTCATCATGTTTAGTTTCATCTTCTGCCGCTATTAAAATATCGTCTATGTATATTAATACTCCTTCTATGTCCGCGAAATTTCTTTCATTAAATTTTTGAAAAATTTCTGGCGCTATCTTGATACCGAATGGCAGTCTCTTATATTTGTATAATCCATAGGGTGTACTAAAAGTGCAAATATTAGTTGAGGTTTCGTCTAACTCAATCTGGAAATATCCGTCTTTCAGATCTAATACCGTAAAAATTGTTTTATTTGAGAGTTTCGCTGTAAGTTCTTGAAATGAGGGAATGGGATGGTTAATTGGTTTGAGCGCATCATTTAGGGCTTTAGGGTCTAGACAAATACGAATTTTTTTTCCCGGTTTCTCTACTATTACTATGTTGGAAATCCATTCGGCTGAACCATCCACTTTTTCTATTATACCATTATCTTGAAGGCGTTCTAGCTCTGCCTTGACACTATTTCGGATAGCCAGTGGGATTCTTCTGGCGGGTTTGGCAACAGGGACTGCATCTTTTTTAAGGCTTATGTGAAAATTTATTGCAAATGTCCCTAGCCCTTCAAAAAGTTCTTCGTTTTCTTTTACAAAGTTTTTGTGGTCTTCATTTTGTGTTATTGTATTGACCCTTTTTATTAAGTTTAAATCTTCACATGTACTTAGTCCTAGAATAGGCGTTGTGCCATTTTTAACTACGTAAAACTCTAAGTTTTTATTTTGATTCCTAATTATACATTTTAACGTGACTTTTCCAACAGTGTCTAATGGCGTCCCATCATACTCATAAATCTTTGTTTCTGTTTTTCCTATTCTAATCCCTAATTTTTTTACTAGATCATACGGGAGTACGTTTACATCCGATCCTGAATCTAATTTAAGTTTAACTATTTTATCTAGTATTTGAACGTTTTCTGTCCATGTTTTTTTTTTATTTGTATTATTTAACTGGTCTTCTAATGTATTAATAAAGAAATCATCATTACTATTTACCTGTATGCTTTTTAATTCACGTATCGTGGGCAGTTTCGATTTACATGCTATGGCAAAGTGATTTTTATTTCCGCATCGTCTGCATACACTTCCAAACGCCGGACATTTTCTAATTTCATGCTTTTGCATGCAATAAGTACACTTTATCAACCTTATGTTTTGATTTTTGTTTGCTATTTTTTCTGTCTTACTATTTTCCCTATTCATTATACCTGGTTGCCTAAAATTATAATTAGAATCCCTTTTATTATATTTGTTAATATTACATTTATTTGGAACTTTATTTACCCAATTAACTGTAGTAGCATCCGGTTGTAGTTTTTCTATTTGCTTTTTTGCAATTTCTGCTGCCCTTGAAATTTCGACTGCTTTATCCAAATTTAGATTTTCTATCTCCAGTAATTTCTTTTGTAATGATTTATCATTTGTTCCCAGTACTATTTTGTCCCTTAACATGCGGTTTTCCTGGTCACCAAATTCGCAGTTCCTTACCAGCTTTTTGATATGCATGAGAAAGTTATCAAACGGTTCATCTGTTTCTTGTTTTCTATTGTAGAATATGTAACTCTCGTACACTTCATTTCTTTTCGATTTACAAAAGGATTCAAAAGCTTTTGTCACCGAGTCATATTTTTTTCTATTGTCTTCACTTAGATTAAATGAATTAAAGACTTCGACCGCTTCTGGTCCTATAGCATTGAGAAATATGGCAATTTTTACATTTTCTGCTTTTCCATCTATTTCAGCTGCTGTTGCAAATATTTGAAAATTTTGCCAAAATGTTCTCCAGCTTTCCGCTAAGTTTGATGTCTGCATGTTAAGCGGGTCTATTTTTCTTATATAATCCATGGGGGTTGCTTTTGTTATATACCGTACGTTTTTCGGTGGTCTTCCTTTGGGTCTGCTAATACTTTTCACAGGTTTTAACTTCACTATTCCCATGTGTCAGCGATTACCACATTTAATTGTTTTTAGCTTATGACCGAATATAATTATTTTGATACTTCATTTATTCTAAGTTTTTTTTTTTCTCATTTAATAGCCACATTTATTTAATAACTCTTTAAGCTTTGTATTAAGCACTTTTATATTTCATTAGGCTACGTGATATCCGATTTCAATTTTATATTAGCTTTTTTTATCTAATTTTATGTGATAACTTTAGATTTTTTATTTTTATACCGACTGCGCCATGTTGTATTTGTTTAAATTAAAAACTGAGTTGCTCTCAAATATTTCATTTATTGGTCTTAATCGGATGACTGTAAGAATGCAACTGGCTGACCGTTAACTTCTAATTCTAATTACAGGCACTAGTCTGATTACAATATAAGTAGTCTTATTATACAATATAAGTAGTCTTATTACAATTCAATGTTAATTCCAGTAGTCTTAAATCAGTATTTTAACATATATTTCAACGAGTGAGCACTGAGGCCAGCTGTTTTTGGCGTTTAAATTTTAGGGCTTCCCTAAATATTTTATAATTTTTGCTCGTGAGATTTTTATGCAGAAATACTTTCTTTTCGGACACAAAACCAATTTGCTGCAGCGAAAGATGATTATGCGCTTTGAAATATGATGAAAGTGCCATAAGCAGAGCCTTTTTCTCCAATTTATTATTTATTTTTATCATTATCGGAGAGTCTTTCCCTCTTTTTATTAGAAAGGCTCCGTTTAGTTTTGGTGCTGCATGATTTATGCATATGCAAATATTCTGGAAAATATTAGGAAGATCCAGGGATCGTAACTGTTATAACTTATATCGAAAAAATCAGAAAATAATCATTATTTTGAAACTTATATGATATAAAACAACAGTAACAGTTAAATTTTACCAAAAATATTTAAAGTTATTTTTAACTATTATCTTTGACTAGTGTTGTTTTAAATCTTTTAAAATTGTTATTAAAGATTTTTTTCTTTTTTTGTTCGAAATTGACTTTTGACTTTTATTTTTAAAATCAAAAATAACTGTTAAAAAAGACTTTTATTTTTTTCGGTCTTGCATAAAAGTCTTTCTAAGATTTTTATTTTTCCAGTTTTTTCTATAAAAGTCTTTGAAGACTTTTATTTTTAAAATATAAAAATAAAAGTCTTTTGCTGAAAACAGATAAATAGTCCATTCAAACCGTTAAGAAAATCGAACCCTAAAGGTTTTTGGGGTCGCTGATCACAAAAATCGGGGTCATGCGGTCCTAAAACTTGGGCGTCACCCTTAAAAATGCAAAAAACACCCCTTTTTAGGGGTTTTTCGCGATTATTTCGATAATAATGAAAACTAATGCAATGAAATACACTTTTTTTTAATATTTATTTGCGAAGGTGGTTGATTTGTACTAAATCAACGCGAACTTTATGATAAGGGGTGATCCTAAAGGGTTGAAACCACCCCTAAATCGGCTACAAATAGAAAAAATTGTAAAAATTTTTTCTTCAAGTATAATGCGAATTGTGGGCGTACTGTCAGGCAAAACTAAATTATTTTCAACCCTTAAGGGATTAAAACTACCCCCACAATTATAAAAATCAACTTTATATAAAAAAATTAGAAATTTTTTTGTTTTTTGCTTTTTGCTTGAAATTTGGTTCAAAAGGTATTATCAGCCATAAATTTATTATTTTAAACCCTTAAGGGGGTGAAACTACCCCTGCATTAAAATTGTAATTGAAAAAAATTGGCATTTATTGTTTTGCATTAAAATTTTATTTTCCATTTTTATTCATTGAAACATTTGGAAAATTTCACTTTAAACCCTTTTTTAAAGGGGTTAAACCACCCCTAAACCGAAGCAAAATAAAAAATACATGGAGAAATATTTCTTTTCGTGGAATTTTTAAATAAAGTCAAAATGCAGGATAAAAACGACAATCACACAATAATTGGAAATATGTACCCTAATATATTTGAGTTACTTCTGAATAATGGGGTGTTCCGTTTTTTTACAATGACATTTAGGCAGGTCAGTCTTTTGCTGAAAACAAATAAAATAGCTATTGTAGTTCGAAAATTACACTATAAAAACAATTGTGATATTGTGCTTAAAGCCTAGCACGTTGATCAGGCTATAGAAATTCTAACTAAAACTATGTAAAAAATGATTTATTAGGTGGATAAATTGGTGCGGCTGATTTTATATTTTTGAATTTTTTGGCTCCCTGTTTAATTTCTACTTAAATTAGTAGTTTGGTAACCCCATTTCACTCCGTTAGGGGATGAATTTCGAAAAATCGATTCTTAGAGAATGTCCACGTCATTATAGAGATGCACTGTCAAAATTAAAGCCCTTCAGATCCAGCGGTTTGGGTTACCCCATTTAACCCCCTTAGGGGATTAATTTCAAAAAATCGCTTCTTAGTGGATGTCCACGTCATTAAAGGGATGCACTGTCAAAATTTCAGCCCTATAGCTCCAGCGGTTTGGGTAAACCCTGATTCACCCCCTTAGGGGATGAATTTCGAAAAATCGCTTTATAGTGGATGTCCACGTCATTAAAGGGATGCACTGTCAAAATTTCAGCCCTATAGCTCCAGCGGTTTGGAAAAACCCCATTTCACCCCTTTAGGGGATGAATTTCGAAAAATCGCTTCTTAGTGGATGTCCACGCCATTATAGGGATGCACTGTCAAAATTTCAGCCCTATAGCTCCAGCGGTTTGGGTAAACCCTATTTCACCCCCTTAGGCGATGAATTTCGAAAAATCGCTTTATAGTGGATGTCCACGTCATTAAAGGGATGCACTGTCAAAATTTCAGCCCTATAGCTCCAGCGGTTTGGAAAAACCCCATTTCACCCCTTTAGGGGATGAATTTCGAAAAATCGCTTCTTAGTGGATGTCCACGTCATTAAAGGGATGCACTGTCAAAATTTCAGCCCTATAGCTCCAGCGGTTTGGAAAAAACCCCACTTCACCCCTTTAGGGGATGAATTTCGAAAAATCGCTTTATAGTGGATGTCCACGTCATTAAAGGGATGCACTGTCAAAATTTCAGCCCTATAGCTCCAGCGGTTTGGAAAAACCCCATTTCACCCCTTTAGGGGATGAATTTCGAAAAATCGCTTCTTAGTGGATGTCCACGCCATTATAGGGATGCACTGTCAAAATTTCAGCCCTATAGCTCCAGCGGTTTGGGTAAACCCTATTTCACCCCCTTAGGCGATGAATTTCGAAAAATCGCTTTATAGTGGATGTCCACGTCATTAAAGGGATGCACTGTCAAAATTTCAGCCCTATAGCTCCAGCGGTTTGGAAAAACCCCATTTCACCCCTTTAGGGGATGAATTTCGAAAAATCGCTTCTTAGTGGATGTCCACGTCATTAAAGGGATGCACTGTCAAAATTTCAGCCCTATAGCTCCAGCGGTTTGGAAAACCCCCATTTCACCCCTTTAGGGGACGAATTTCGAAAAATCGCTTCTTAGTGGATGTCCACATCATTAAAGGGATGCACTGTCAAAATTTCAGCCCTATAGCTCCAGCGGTTTGGGTAAACCCTATTTCACCCCCTTAGGGGATGAATTTCGAAAAATCGCTTTTATAGTGGATGTCCACGTCATTAAAGGGATGCACTGTCAAAATTTCAGCCCTATAGCTCCAGCGGTTTGGAAAAACCCCACTTCACCCCTTTAGGGGATGAATTTCGAAAAATCGCTTTATAGTGGATGTCCACGTCATTAAAGGGATGCACTGTCAAAATTTCAGCCCTATAGCTCCAGCGGTTTGGAAAAACCCCATTTCACCCCTTTAGGGGATGAATTTCGAAAAATCGCTTCTTAGTGGATGTCCACGCCATTATAGGGATGCACTGTCAAAATTTCAGCCCTATAGCTCCAGCGGTTTGGGTAAACCCTATTTCACCCCCTTAGGCGATGAATTTCGAAAAATCGCTTTATAGTGGATGTCCACGTCATTAAAGGGATGCACTGTCAAAATTTCAGCCCTATAGCTCCAGCGGTTTGGAAAAACCCCATTTCACCCCTTTAGGGGATGAATTTCGAAAAATCGCTTCTTAGTGGATGTCCACGCCATTATAGGGATGCACTGTCAAAATTTCAGCCCTATAGCTCCAGCGGTTTGGAAAAACCCCATTTCACCCCTTTAGGGGACGAATTTCGAAAAATCGCTTCTTAGTGGATGTCCACATCATTAAAGGGATGCACTGTCAAAATTTCAGCCCTATAGCTCCAGCGGTTTGGAAAAACCCCATTTCACCCCTTTAGGGGACGAATTTTTTCGAAAAATCGCTTCTTAGTGGATGTCCACATCATTAAAGGGATGCACTGTCAAAATTTCAGCCCTATAGCTCCAGCGGTTTGGGTAAACCCTATTTCACCCCCTTAGGGGATGAATTTCGAAAAATCGCTTTAAAGTGGATGTCCACGTCATTAAAGGGATGCACTGTCAAAATTTCAGCCCTATAGCTCCAGCGGTTTGGAAAAACCCCATTTCACCCCTTTAGGGGATGAATTTCGAAAAATCGCTTCTTAGTGGATGTCCACGTCATTAAAGGGATGCACTGTCAAAATTTCAGCCCTATAGCTCCAGCGGTTTGGAAAACCCCCATTTCACCCCTTTAGGGGACGAATTTCGAAAAATCGCTTCTTAGTGGATGTCCACATCATTAAAGGGATGCACTGTCAAAATTTCAGCCCTATAGCTCCAGCGGTTTGGGTAAACCCTATTTCACCCCCTTAGGGGATGAATTTCGAAAAATCGCTTTTATAGTGGATGTCCACGTCATTAAAGGTATGCACTGTCAAAATTTCAGCCCTATAGCTCCAGCGGTTTGGAAAAACCCCATTTCACCCCTTTAGGGGATGAATTTCGAAAAATCGCTTCTTAGTGGATGTCCACATCACTAAAGGGATGCACTGTCAAAATTTCAGCCCTATAGCTCCAGCGGTTTGGAAAAACCCCACTTCACCCCTTTAGGGGATGAATTTCGAAAAATCGCTTTATAGTGGATGTCCACGTCATTAAAGGGATGCACTGTCAAAATTTCAGCCCTATAGCTCCAGCGGTTTGGAAAAACCCCATTTCACCCCTTTAGGGGATGAATTTCGAAAAATCGCTTCTTAGTGGATGTCCACGCCATTATAGGGATGCACTGTCAAAATTTCAGCCCTATAGCTCCAGCGGTTTGGGTAAACCCTATTTCACCCCCTTAGGCGATGAATTTCGAAAAATCGCTTTATAGTGGATGTCCACGTCATTAAAGGGATGCACTGTCAAAATTTCAGCCCTATAGCTCCAGCGGTTTGGAAAAACCCCATTTCACCCCTTTAGGGGATGAATTTCGAAAAATCGCTTCTTAGTGGATGTCCACATCACTAAAGGGATGCACTGTCAAAATTTCAGCCCTATAGCTCCAGCGGTTTGGAAAAACCCCACTTCACCCCTTTAGGGGATGAATTTCGAAAAATCGCTTTATAGTGGATGTCCACGTCATTAAAGGGATGCACTGTCAAAATTTCAGCCCTATAGCTCCAGCGGTTTGGGTAAACCCTGATTCACCCCCTTAGGGGATGAATTTCGAAAAATCGCTTTATAGTGGATGTCCACGTCATTAAAGGGATGCACTGTCAAAATTTCAGCCCTATAGCTCCAGCGGTTTGGAAAAACCCCATTTCACCCCTTTAGGGGATGAATTTCGAAAAATCGCTTCTTAGTGGATGTCCACGCCATTATAGGGATGCACTGTCAAAATTTCAGCCCTATAGCTCCAGCGGTTTGGGTAAACCCTATTTCACCCCCTTAGGCGATGAATTTCGAAAAATCGCTTTATAGTGGATGTCCACGTCATTAAAGGGATGCACTGTCAAAATTTCAGCCCTATAGCTCCAGCGGTTTGGAAAAACCCCATTTCACCCCTTTAGGGGATGAATTTCGAAAAATCGCTTCTTAGTGGATGTCCACGTCATTAAAGGGATGCACTGTCAAAATTTCAGCCCTATAGCTCCAGCGGTTTGGAAAAAACCCCACTTCACCCCTTTAGGGGATGAATTTCGAAAAATCGCTTTATAGTGGATGTCCACGTCATTAAAGGGATGCACTGTCAAAATTTCAGCCCTATAGCTCCAGCGGTTTGGAAAAACCCCATTTCACCCCTTTAGGGGATGAATTTCGAAAAATCGCTTCTTAGTGGATGTCCACGCCATTATAGGGATGCACTGTCAAAATTTCAGCCCTATAGCTCCAGCGGTTTGGGTAAACCCTATTTCACCCCCTTAGGCGATGAATTTCGAAAAATCGCTTTATAGTGGATGTCCACGTCATTAAAGGGATGCACTGTCAAAATTTCAGCCCTATAGCTCCAGCGGTTTGGAAAAACCCCATTTCACCCCTTTAGGGGATGAATTTCGAAAAATCGCTTCTTAGTGGATGTCCACGTCATTAAAGGGATGCACTGTCAAAATTTCAGCCCTATAGCTCCAGCGGTTTGGAAAACCCCCATTTCACCCCTTTAGGGGACGAATTTCGAAAAATCGCTTCTTAGTGGATGTCCACATCATTAAAGGGATGCACTGTCAAAATTTCAGCCCTATAGCTCCAGCGGTTTGGGTAAACCCTATTTCACCCCCTTAGGGGATGAATTTCGAAAAATCGCTTTTATAGTGGATGTCCACGTCATTAAAGGGATGCACTGTCAAAATTTCAGCCCTATAGCTCCAGCGGTTTGGAAAAACCCCATTTCACCCCTTTAGGGGATGAATTTCGAAAAATCGCTTCTTAGTGGATGTCCACGTCATTAAAGGGATGCACTGTCAAAATTTCAGCCCTATAGCTCCAGCGGTTTGGAAAACCCCCATTTCACCCCTTTAGGGGACGAATTTTTTCGAAAAATCGCTTCTTAGTGGATGTCCACATCATTAAAGGGATGCACTGTCAAAATTTCAGCCCTATAGCTCCAGCGGTTTGGGTAAACCCTATTTCACCCCCTTAGGGGATGAATTTCGAAAAATCGCTTTAAAGTGGATGTCCACGTCATTAAAGGGATGCACTGTCAAAATTTCAGCCCTATAGCTCCAGCGGTTTGGAAAAACCCCATTTCACCCCTTTAGGGGATGAATTTCGAAAAATCGCTTCTTAGTGGATGTCCACGTCATTAAAGGGATGCACTGTCAAAATTTCAGCCCTATAGCTCCAGCGGTTTGGAAAACCCCCATTTCACCCCTTTAGGGGACGAATTTCGAAAAATCGCTTCTTAGTGGATGTCCACATCATTAAAGGGATGCACTGTCAAAATTTCAGCCCTATAGCTCCAGCGGTTTGGGTAAACCCTATTTCACCCCCTTAGGGGATGAATTTCGAAAAATCGCTTTTATAGTGGATGTCCACGTCATTAAAGGGATGCACTGTCAAAATTTCAGCCCTATAGCTCCAGCGGTTTGGAAAAACCCCATTTCACCCCTTTAGGGGATGAATTTCGAAAAATCGCTTCTTAGTGGATGTCCACATCACTAAAGGGATGCACTGTCAAAATTTCAGCCCTATAGCTCCAGCGGTTTGGAAAAACCCCACTTCACCCCTTTAGGGGATGAATTTCGAAAAATCGCTTTATAGTGGATGTCCACGTCATTAAAGGGATGCACTGTCAAAATTTCAGCCCTATAGCTCCAGCGGTTTGGAAAAACCCCATTTCACCCCTTTAGGGGATGAATTTCGAAAAATCGCTTCTTAGTGGATGTCCACGCCATTATAGGGATGCACTGTCAAAATTTCAGCCCTATAGCTCCAGCGGTTTGGGTAAACCCTATTTCACCCCCTTAGGCGATGAATTTCGAAAAATCGCTTTATAGTGGATGTCCACGTCATTAAAGGGATGCACTGTCAAAATTTCAGCCCTATAGCTCCAGCGGTTTGGAAAAACCCCATTTCACCCCTTTAGGGGATGAATTTCGAAAAATCGCTTCTTAGTGGATGTCCACGCCATTATAGGGATGCACTGTCAAAATTTCAGCCCTATAGCTCCAGCGGTTTGGGTAAACCCTATTTCACCCCCTTAGGCGATGAATTTCGAAAAATCGCTTTATAGTGGATGTCCACGTCATTAAAGGGATGCACTGTCAAAATTTCAGCCCTATAGCTCCAGCGGTTTGGAAAAACCCCATTTCACCCCTTTAGGGGATGAATTTCGAAAAATCGCTTCTTAGTGGATGTCCACGTCATTAAAGGGATGCACTGTCAAAATTTCAGCCCTATAGCTCCAGCGGTTTGGAAAAGCCCCATTTCACCCCTTTAGGGGACGAATTTCGAAAAATCGCTTCTTAGTGGATGTCCACATCATTAAAGGGATGCACTGTCAAAATTTCAGCCCTATAGCTCCAGCGGTTTGGGTAAACCCTATTTCACCCCCTTAGGGGATGAATTTCGAAAAATCGCTTTAAAGTGGATGTCCACGTCATTAAAGGGATGCACTGTCAAAATTTCAGCCCTATAGCTCCAGCGGTTTGGAAAAACCCCACTTCATCCCTTTAGGGGATGAATTTCGAAAAATCGCTTTATAGTGGATGTCCACGTCATTAAAGGGATGCACTGTCAAAATTTCAGCCCTATAGCTCCAGCGGTTTGGAAAAACCCCATTTCACCCCTTTAGGGGATGAATTTCGAAAAATCGCTTCTTAGTGGATGTCCACGCCATTATAGGGATGCACTGTCAAAATTTCAGCCCTATAGCTCCAGCGGTTTGGAAAAACCCCACTTCACCCCTTTAGGGGATGAATTTCGAAAAATCGCTTTATAGTGGATGTCCACGTCATTAAAGGGATGCACTGTCAAAATTTCAGCCCTATAGCTCCAGCGGTTTGGAAAAACCCCATTTCACCCCTTTAGGGGATGAATTTCGAAAAATCGCTTCTTAGTGGATGTCCACGCCATTATAGGGATGCACTGTCAAAATTTCAGCCCTATAGCTCCAGCGGTTTGGGTAAACCCTATTTCACCCCCTTAGGCGATGAATTTCGAAAAATCGCTTTATAGTGGATGTCCACGTCATTAAAGGGATGCACTGTCAAAATTTCAGCCCTATAGCTCCAGCGGTTTGGAAAAACCCCATTTCACCCCTTTAGGGGATGAATTTCGAAAAATCGCTTCTTAGTGGATGTCCACGTCATTAAAGGGATGCACTGTCAAAATTTCAGCCCTATAGCTCCAGCGGTTTGGAAAAACCCCATTTCACCCCTTTAGGGGACGAATTTCGAAAAATCGCTTCTTAGTGGATGTCCACATCATTAAAGGGATGCACTGTCAAAATTTCAGCCCTATAGCTCCAGCGGTTTGGAAAAACCCCACTTCATCCCTTTAGGGGATGAATTTCGAAAAATCGCTTTATAGTGGATGTCCACGTCATTAAAGGGATGCACTGTCAAAATTTCAGCCCTATAGCTCCAGCGGTTTGGAAAAACCCCATTTCACCCCTTTAGGGGATGAATTTCGAAAAATCGCTTCTTAGTGGATCTCCACGCCATTATAGGGATGCACTGTCAAAATTTCAGCCCTATAGCTCCAGCGGTTTGGGTAAACCCTATTTCACCCCCTTAGGCGATGAATTTCGAAAAATCGCTTTATAGTGGATGTCCACGTCATTAAAGGGATGCACTGTCAAAATTTCAGCCCTATAGCTCCAGCGGTTTGGAAAAACCCCATTTCACCCCTTTAGGGGATGAATTTCGAAAAATCGCTTCTTAGTGGATGTCCACGTCATTAAAGGGATGCACTGTCAAAATTTCAGCCCTATAGCTCCAGCGGTTTGGAAAACCCCCATTTCACCCCTTTAGGGGACGAATTTCGAAAAATCGCTTCTTAGTGGATGTCCACATCATTAAAGGGATGCACTGTCAAAATTTCAGCCCTATAGCTCCAGCGGTTTGGGTAAACCCTATTTCACCCCCTTAGGGGATGAATTTCGAAAAATCGCTTTTATAGTGGATGTCCACGTCATTAAAGGGATGCACTGTCAAAATTTCAGCCCTATAGCTCCAGCGGTTTGGAAAAACCCCATTTCACCCCTTTAGGGGATGAATTTCGAAAAATCGCTTCTTAGTGGATGTCCACATCACTAAAGGGATGCACTGTCAAAATTTCAGCCCTATAGCTCCAGCGGTTTGGAAAAACCCCACTTCACCCCTTTAGGGGATGAATTTCGAAAAATCGCTTTATAGTGGATGTCCACGTCATTAAAGGGATGCACTGTCAAAATTTCAGCCCTATAGCTCCAGCGGTTTGGGTAAACCCTATTTCACCCCCTTAGGCGATGAATTTCGAAAAATCGCTTTATAGTGGATGTCCACGTCATTAAAGGGATGCACTGTCAAAATTTCAGCCCTATAGCTCCAGCGGTTTGGAAAAACCCCATTTCACCCCTTTAGGGGATGAATTTCGAAAAATCGCTTCTTAGTGGATGTCCACGTCATTAAAGGGATGCACTGTCAAAATTTCAGCCCTATAGCTCCAGCGGTTTGGAAAAACCCCATTTCACCCCTTTAGGGGACGAATTTCGAAAAATCGCTTCTTAGTGGATGTCCACATCATTAAAGGGATGCACTGTCAAAATTTCAGCCCTATAGCTCCAGCGGTTTGGAAAAACCCCACTTCATCCCTTTAGGGGATGAATTTCGAAAAATCGCTTTATAGTGGATGTCCACGTCATTAAAGGGATGCACTGTCAAAATTTCAGCCCTATAGCTCCAGCGGTTTGGAAAAACCCCATTTCACCCCTTTAGGGGATGAATTTCGAAAAATCGCTTCTTAGTGGATCTCCACGCCATTATAGGGATGCACTGTCAAAATTTCAGCCCTATAGCTCCAGCGGTTTGGGTAAACCCTATTTCACCCCCTTAGGCGATGAATTTCGAAAAATCGCTTTATAGTGGATGTCCACGTCATTAAAGGGATGCACTGTCAAAATTTCAGCCCTATAGCTCCAGCGGTTTGGAAAAACCCCATTTCACCCCTTTAGGGGATGAATTTCGAAAAATCGCTTCTTAGTGGATGTCCACGTCATTAAAGGGATGCACTGTCAAAATTTCAGCCCTATAGCTCCAGCGGTTTGGAAAACCCCCATTTCACCCCTTTAGGGGACGAATTTCGAAAAATCGCTTCTTAGTGGATGTCCACATCATTAAAGGGATGCACTGTCAAAATTTCAGCCCTATAGCTCCAGCGGTTTGGGTAAACCCTATTTCACCCCCTTAGGGGATGAATTTCGAAAAATCGCTTTTATAGTGGATGTCCACGTCATTAAAGGGATGCACTGTCAAAATTTCAGCCCTATAGCTCCAGCGGTTTGGAAAAACCCCATTTCACCCCTTTAGGGGATGAATTTCGAAAAATCGCTTCTTAGTGGATGTCCACATCACTAAAGGGATGCACTGTCAAAATTTCAGCCCTATAGCTCCAGCGGTTTGGAAAACCCCCATTTCACCCCTTTAGGGGACGAATTTCGAAAAATCGCTTCTTAGTGGATGTCCACATCATTAAAGGGATGCACTGTCAAAATTTCAGCCCTATAGCTCCAGCGGTTTGGGTAAACCCTATTTCACCCCCTTAGGGGATGAATTTCGAAAAATCGCTTTTATAGTGGATGTCCACGTCATTAAAGGGATGCACTGTCAAAATTTCAGCCCTATAGCTCCAGCGGTTTGGAAAAACCCCATTTCACCCCTTTAGGGGATGAATTTCGAAAAATCGCTTCTTAGTGGATGTCCACATCACTAAAGGGATGCACTGTCAAAATTTCAGCCCTATAGCTCCAGCGGTTTGGAAAAACCCCACTTCACCCCTTTAGGGGATGAATTTCGAAAAATCGCTTTATAGTGGATGTCCACGTCATTAAAGGGATGCACTGTCAAAATTTCAGCCCTATAGCTCCAGCGGTTTGGGTAAACCCTATTTCACCCCCTTAGGCGATGAATTTCGAAAAATCGCTTTATAGTGGATGTCCACGTCATTAAAGGGATGCACTGTCAAAATTTCAGCCCTATAGCTCCAGCGGTTTGGAAAAACCCCATTTCACCCCTTTAGGGGATGAATTTCGAAAAATCGCTTCTTAGTGGATGTCCACGTCATTAAAGGGATGCACTGTCAAAATTTCAGCCCTATAGCTCCAGCGGTTTGGAAAAACCCCATTTCACCCCTTTAGGGGACGAATTTCGAAAAATCGCTTCTTAGTGGATGTCCACATCATTAAAGGGATGCACTGTCAAAATTTCAGCCCTATAGCTCCAGCGGTTTGGAAAAACCCCACTTCATCCCTTTAGGGGATGAATTTCGAAAAATCGCTTTATAGTGGATGTCCACGTCATTAAAGGGATGCACTGTCAAAATTTCAGCCCTATAGCTCCAGCGGTTTGGAAAAACCCCATTTCACCCCTTTAGGGGATGAATTTCGAAAAATCGCTTCTTAGTGGATCTCCACGCCATTATAGGGATGCACTGTCAAAATTTCAGCCCTATAGCTCCAGCGGTTTGGGTAAACCCTATTTCACCCCCTTAGGCGATGAATTTCGAAAAATCGCTTTATAGTGGATGTCCACGTCATTAAAGGGATGCACTGTCAAAATTTCAGCCCTATAGCTCCAGCGGTTTGGAAAAACCCCATTTCACCCCTTTAGGGGATGAATTTCGAAAAATCGCTTCTTAGTGGATGTCCACGTCATTAAAGGGATGCACTGTCAAAATTTCAGCCCTATAGCTCCAGCGGTTTGGAAAACCCCCATTTCACCCCTTTAGGGGACGAATTTCGAAAAATCGCTTCTTAGTGGATGTCCACATCATTAAAGGGATGCACTGTCAAAATTTCAGCCCTATAGCTCCAGCGGTTTGGGTAAACCCTATTTCACCCCCTTAGGGGATGAATTTCGAAAAATCGCTTTTATAGTGGATGTCCACGTCATTAAAGGGATGCACTGTCAAAATTTCAGCCCTATAGCTCCAGCGGTTTGGAAAAACCCCATTTCACCCCTTTAGGGGATGAATTTCGAAAAATCGCTTCTTAGTGGATGTCCACATCACTAAAGGGATGCACTGTCAAAATTTCAGCCCTATAGCTCCAGCGGTTTGGAAAAACCCCACTTCACCCCTTTAGGGGATGAATTTCGAAAAATCGCTTTATAGTGGATGTCCACGTCATTAAAGGGATGCACTGTCAAAATTTCAGCCCTATAGCTCCAGCGGTTTGGAAAAACCCCATTTCACCCCTTTAGGGGATGAATTTCGAAAAATCGCTTCTTAGTGGATGTCCACGCCATTATAGGGATGCACTGTCAAAATTTCAGCCCTATAGCTCCAGCGGTTTGGGTAAACCCTATTTCACCCCCTTAGGCGATGAATTTCGAAAAATCGCTTTATAGTGGATGTCCACGTCATTAAAGGGATGCACTGTCAAAATTTCAGCCCTATAGCTCCAGCGGTTTGGAAAAACCCCATTTCACCCCTTTAGGGGATGAATTTCGAAAAATCGCTTCATAGTGGATGTCCACGTCATTAAAGGGATGCACTGTCAAAATTTCAGCCCTATAGCTCCAGCGGTTTGGAAAAACCCCATTTCACCCCTTTAGGGGACGAATTTCGAAAAATCGCTTCTTAGTGGATGTCCACATCATTAAAGGGATGCACTGTCAAAATTTCAGCCCTATAGCTCCAGCGGTTTGGAAAAACCCCACTTCATCCCTTTAGGGGATGAATTTCGAAAAATCGCTTTATAGTGGATGTCCACGTCATTAAAGGGATGCACTGTCAAAATTTCAGCCCTATAGCTCCAGCGGTTTGGAAAAACCCCATTTCACCCCTTTAGGGGATGAATTTCGAAAAATCGCTTCTTAGTGGATGTCCACGTCATTAAAGGGATGCACTGTCAAAATTTCAGCCCTATAGCTCCAGCGGTTTGGAAAACCCCCATTTCACCCCTTTAGGGGACGAATTTCGAAAAATCGCTTCTTAGTGGATGTCCACATCATTAAAGGGATGCACTGTCAAAATTTCAGCCCTATAGCTCCAGCGGTTTGGAAAAACCTCACTTCATCCCTTTAGGGGATGAATTTCGAAAAATCGCTTTATAGTGGATGTCCACGTCATTAAAGGGATGCACTGTCAAAATTTCAGCCCTATAGCTCCAGCGGTTTGGAAAAACCCCATTTCACCCCTTTAGGGGATGAATTTCGAAAAATCGCTTCTTAGTGGATGTCCACGCCATTATAGGGATGCACTGTCAAAATTTCAGCCCTATAGCTCCAGCGGTTTGGGTAAACCCTATTTCACCCCCTTAGGCGATGAATTTCGAAAAATCCCTTTATAGTGGATGTCCACGTCATTAAAGGGATGCACTGTCAAAATTTCAGCCCTATAGCTCCAGCGGTTTGGAAAAACCCCATTTCACCCCTTTAGGGGATGAATTTCGAAAAATCGCTTCTTAGTGGATGTCCACGTCATTAAAGGGATGCACTGTCAAAATTTCAGCCCTATAGCTCCAGCGGTTTGGAAAACCCCCATTTCACCCCTTTAGGGGACGAATTTCGAAAAATCGCTTCTTAGTGGATGTCCACATCATTAAAGGGATGCACTGTCAAAATTTCAGCCCTATAGCTCCAGCGGTTTGGAAAAACCTCACTTCATCCCTTTAGGGGATGAATTTCGAAAAATCGCTTTATAGTGGATGTCCACGTCATTAAAGGGATGCACTGTCAAAATTTCAGCCCTATAGCTCCAGCGGTTTGGAAAAACCCCATTTCACCCCTTTAGGGGATGAATTTCGAAAAATCGCTTCTTAGTGGATGTCCACATCACTAAAAGGATGCACTGTCAAAATTTCAGCCCTATAGCTCCAGCGGTTTGGAAAAACCCCACTTCACCCCTTTAGGGGATGAATTTCGAAAAATCGCTTTATAGTGGATGTCCACGTCATTAAAGGGATGCACTGTCAAAATTTCAGCCCTATAGCTCCAGCGGTTTGGAAAAAACCCATTTCACCCCTTTAGGGGATGAATTTCGAAAAACCGCTTCTTAGTGGATGTCCACGTCATTAAAGGGATGCACTGTCAAAATTTCAGCCCTATAGCTCCAGCGGCTTGGGTAAACCCTATTTCACCCCCTTAGGGGATGAATTTCGAAAAATCGCTTCTTAGTGGATGTCCACATCATTAAAGGGATGCACTGTCAAAATTTCAGCCCTATAGCTCCAGCGGTTTGGGTAAACCCTATTTCACCCCCTTAGGGGATGAATTTCGAAAAATCGCTTCAATAGTGGATGTCCACGCCATTATAGGGATGCACTGTCAAAATTTCAGCCCTATAGCTTTAACGGTTTGGAGAAACCCCATTTCACCCCCTTAGGGGATGAATTTCGAAAAATCGCTTCTAAGTGGATGGCTACGTCATTATAGGGATGCACTGTCAAAATTTCAGCCTTATAGCTCCAGCGGTTTTGAGTTGACCCTATTTCACCCCCTTGAGTTGATCGTGTGGACCGTAAGGGTCGAACCCACATCCCGACTAGTTTCTATTTGTAGCCGATTTAGGGGTGGTTTCAACCCTTTAGGATCACCCCTTATCATAAAGTTCGCGTTGATTTAGTACAAATCAACCACCTTCGCAAATAAATATTAAAAAAAGTGTATTTCATTGCATTAGTTTTCATTATTATCGAAATAATCGCGAAAAACCCCTAAAAAGGGGTGTTTTTTGCATTTTTAAGGGTGACGCCCATGTTTTAGGATCGCAGGACCCCGATTTTCGTGATCAGCGACCCCAAAAACCTTTAGGGTTCGATTTTCTTAACGGTTTGAATGGACTATTTATCTGTTTTCAGCAAAAGACTTTTATTTTTATATTTTAAAAATAAAAGTCTTCAAAGACTTTTATAGAAAAAACTGGAAAAATAAAAATCTTAGAAAGACTTTTATGCAAGACAGTCTTTTTTAACAGTTATTTTTGATTTTAAAAATAAAAGTCTTCCCATAAGAGTTTTGGAAGACTTTAAAAATAAAAAACAAAAATAAGAGTTTTTAATGACCTAAAACTTTTTTAGTTAAATATAACTGTTATTGTTTACTTAAAAAAATTTAAATTAATTTTAACTATTAAACTTGACTTTTATAATAAAAGTCTACAATTTAAAAGTAACCCCACCACCGCGTAGAACTCGCTACTCTGAGTATCCAGTATAAATTTTATGCAGATCAGACAACATTTACTATTTGATTTTTTAAGTCAAAAATACAAATATAACAGTTATTTACGATCCCTGGGAAGATCCTCATTTGGCATTTCCGGAACTCCATCTATAATCAAATCATCTGCACGTAAATTACGTTCAATTTTATCAATGCGAGCTTGAAAATCATTAAGTACGCTTGCAGTTTCCACTGACTCGGACTTGGAAAAGTCAGTGGAATTGGGATCTTTTATAAGCTTCGATATAATTACTACGTTTATAAGCGGAGTTTCACTCCCGGATCTTCAATCCAAAGTAAAACTCCCGATGCGTTTATAAGCAATGGGAGTGTAAGTCCAAAATATTTTCTGGTTTGAGATGACAGCTCCAAGCTCAAATTCAAAATCATAGCAAAGACAAATATAAACCCAATGTTTCATTTAATGTATTTAAAAATATCAATAAACAAAGAAAAAAAACTATTGCAGCAAAATAAAACACCCAGCTTCTTCTTTACAAAGTTTTCCCCTTCGGAAAACATTCTCACTCCCAGTCAGCGTTTATAAGCACAACATAAACCGGGATCGAAGTTTCACTCCAGCTTTTTCTTCGGGAGCGAAAATCCAAGTTCTGGATTTTCACTCCCGGTTTATAAGTGGTGTTTCACTCCGGATCGAAACTTCCATCCGGAGGGAAACTCCGCTTATAAACGTAGTAAATGCCTTGCAGATCCGTAATCTACCTCTGAAAGTCAGCCCGCATGCGATCGATCGTATCAGAGAGCTCCTTAATAATAAGCCTTAACGATTGCTCAGTACTACGATCAGCCGTTAGTGGTTCAGTAGTAACAGCAGATGAGATGGCTGGAAGCGGGCTGCTCGTCGGTGCCTTGGGTGTGATGGATGGCGAAAGCGATTGCGCACCGAGCGACGACTGTGTGGTTTGTTGCCGCTTTACTTTATTCCTGGTGTTTAGCATTTTTTTAAACAAATGGTTTTGAAAGAAGAAAGAAAGAATTTTCTTATTTCACTTAGCAATCACGGTTGCCTGGGAGAATTACAAAGCCAAGATAAGAGAAATGAAACAAACTCTGCGACGACGGAAAAGGGAGTCGTGGAGGGACTTCTGCTCGAGCATGGAGAGCATATCTGAGGCCAGCAGACTTCAGAAAATAATCTCCAGGGACCCGGTCTCCAAAGTCGGACTCGTTCGTGACCCGTCGAGGAGGATGACGGAGACGCTGGAGGAAACCAACAAGATCCTGATGGAAGTTCACTTTCCTGGCAGCTATATCTCGGGTAAATCTTGGGCTATTCGTAACAGAATGGCTACAAGGATGAACCGAGAGGAGGCTAACGGGGTGGTGGTGGCAATAGACACATTCTCTCCCTTCAAGACATCGGGGCGTGACGGAATATTCCCTGCGCTGCTTCAATGGGGCAAAGAAATCATTGCACCCAGGCTTAGGGGAATATTCTTTACCTGTCTAGCAACAGGATACATTCCGGCGGTGTGGAGGGAAACCAAAGTGGTATTTCTCCCTAAGCCAGGCAAGAAGGACTACACCGAGGCGAAGTCCTCCAGGCCAGTCAGCCTAACATCCTTTCTGTTGAAAACAATGGAAAGAGTGGTGGCAGACCACCTGGAGAGTACTATGCTAAGGAGGCACCCTTTAAGTAGAAGCCAGCACGCTTACCAGGCTAGCAGATCTACAGAAACGGCACTTCACCAATTGGTGCGAGTAGCCGAGGGGGAACTGTATACCGGAGGCATAGCGATGGCCGTTATTATGGACATCGAAGGCGCCTTCGACAAGATACAGTTCAACAAACTCAAAGACGCTCTGGTGAGGCGCGAGGTCAGCCCCATGATTGTAAGGTGGGTGGACAGCATGCTGAACAACAGAGCCGTAAGGATTCAGACAGGAGACTCGCGGCTTCGAGGAAGGGTCAGCAAGAGATTCCCACAGGGCGGGGTCCTATCGCCCCTCCTGTGGAACATCACTGTGGACACTCTGCTCAGGCGGCTAGAGGTAATGGGCGTGCATACCGTTGGGTATGCAGATGATGTAGCGATTGTGGCACGTGGCAAGTTTATGAGCACTACGGCAGATATCATGAGGAATGCACTCCAAGTGGTTGAGCAGTGGTGTACGGAACAGGGCCTCACCATAAATGCCAATAAGACAGACGCGATAATATTCACTAGGAAGATTAAAGATCTGGATTTTCAGCCCCTCATGCTTTTTGGATCGAGGATCAAGGTGTCTGGGATGGTCAAGTATCTGGGTGTATACTTGGACTCGCGACTAACCTGGAAATACCACGTTGAAGAGAAGATTAAGAAGGCGACAAGGGTGCTTCACCAGTGCAGAAGAGTATGTGGACTAAGCTGGGGTATCTCACCAAGGTTAGCATACTGGACATATACCATGATGGTGAGACCCATCATAACTTATGCCTCGGTGGTCTGGTGGACTAAAGCCACACAGAAAACCGTCAAGAAGCATTTGGACAAGGTGCAAAGAATGGCCAGCGTAGGTGTGAGCGATGCTTTCCGCACCACACCCGCCGGGGCATTGGAGGCGCTGTTAGGTCTGCTGCCGTTAGATCTCCAGGTGATGAAGACTGCGGCAGCCTCAGCGATTCGGATGAGACGGGATGCCGCATGGCAGGCGTCAGGAACCTTATATGGGCACATGAAGATCCTGGATCGCATTAAAGGGATTAGGGAGCTCATGATGCCCATGGAAGGGATCACAAAAATGAGGGTGACCGAAAGGTATCATAAAACCCTCATAGGGAACGGAACGCTCCCGGAAGGGAAACCGGAAGACATATATATCTTCACGGGTGGATCCATGATTGACGGCAGAGCAGGTGCGGGAGTCTTCTCAGAGGACTTAAATCTGACCTGCTCTCTGGCTTTGGGGAATTACACCTCAGTCTACCAGGCGGAAATGCTTGCTCTGCTGCACGCGCTGGATCACATAAATGAGGGTCAGGTGCAGGGAAGAAGTATCCTTATAGCACTGGACAATCAGGTTGTGATTAAGCGCATGAATCAGACAGAGATTAATGCGTCTCTGGCGTTGGAATGTGTCCAAAAACTGAACAGGTGTGCGCAACAAAACAACGTGACGCTAGCTTGGGTTAGAGGACATACAGGCATCGCTGGGAACGAAAAGGCTGACAACCTGGCAAAACAGGGGTCAACCTCGGAATTCTGGGGACCGGAGCCATACTCTGCCATTGGCAGAGGGTTGGTAAGGAACTACATCGAGAAATGGGTCGCTGAGGAACACCGGAGACGGTGGGACGCTATGACCACGTGTAGGCAGGCTAAGATGGTGCTTACGTTGCCGATTACCGCAGCCAGAAGAAGGATCCTGCATATGCAAAGGAGAACCCTCAGATGGTTGGTGGCACTGATTACAGGACACGGATGTTTCAGGTATCACCTAAAAAGAATGGGAATTCTGGAGGATGACACCTGTCGGATGTGCCTGGAGGAACCTGAGACGGCCACACACATAGTGTGTCACTGTCCGGCGGTGGCGAGGAAAAGGGCTGCCATAACTGGACTCCATTGGATGGAGGACATGAGGCAGACTCCCTTCAATCAGCTGCTTGCGATAACTAGGGGAGTCGAAGTAAGGGAGCAATGGGACAACCCACTGCAACCCCAATAAGATGACTCTAGGCAGAGGGACGAAAAGGGACCCGCAAATAGTGGTCTGATTCGATATCCCTCGAAAATCTATATATATAGCAATCACTTCACAACTCGCAACCGTTTTGCAATATTTATTGAAATTAAAAACAAACGAAAACGATTTGCAGACGGTTTGCAAACTGCCTTAACTGCTCGAGTACATGACGAAAACTGAATTTCAAGAATATAATGTTAACGAAAGGATCACTTGGGAATTTATCGTGGAGAGAGCCACATGGTGGGGTGCATTTTGGGAACGATTAATCCGAAGCATGAAGAACTCCCTAAAGATCACCATAGGAAAAGCTACTCTTACGATAGAAGAAGTTGAAACAATTTTGACTGAAGTTGAATCCGTAATAAACAATCGCCCATTAACGTATATAAGTGGGGTCCCTAAGGACCTAACACCTCTATCTCCTTCTCATTTGTTACGGCCCTCACTGTCATTAGCTTCATCATCATTGCTCAACAATGGAACATCCGGTACTACCATTAGAGACCTATGGAGAAAACGTTTTAAACTTATAAATTCCTTTTGGCGCCGTTGGCGCACAGAATACGTCCACCAATTGCGAGGATTTCATCAATACTGCGAAGTTGATCGTGTGGACCGAAGGAGTCAAACACACATCCCAACTACTTTATATTTATTTTCAATGTGGCGAATGATAATATGTATTTTAAAATAGCGATTGTGGCTACAAACGAATTTCTGTTGGACACCGCTGCTCTAAGGGGATCTTTAACACTGGACTTCAGGAAGGAGACGTCGTCATAGTACACAATCAAAGAGCTCCACGTTTAATTTGGAAACTCGCCATTGTGGAAAGAGCCTTCATTGGACGCGACGGAAGAGTCAGATCGTGCCTAGTAAGATTTAGCGACGGTTCTCGCTTAAGGAGACCTATACAGCTGCTGTACGGCTGTAAGGATCTGAAGCTGCACCATCGCCGCCCCCGGAGGATGTAGAAAAATGCATCGTAATCGCAAGGCCCGTTATCCCGAATGCCGCTGCTGCAGTTTCACTATCAGACATAGAACTCACTTCTGTATGAACCGGCGACAAGTTTAATCAATAAACTTAAAAGAAATTAATTCCGATTTTCTATTTATTGTTTCAGACTTCCTGAGTTGTTATTTAAACACTTCTCACTGGCACGTACAGCGACTTGGACTGGTTGACATTTAACTATGTATATGGCTTCGCCCCGAGGTACCGCCGTGTATCCTCGTTCTTTAATGTACCTCCAAACGAATTCATCAGGATAGTGAGGTGCTATCGTTAATAGCGTCTGCAACACTTCCCGTTCTAGTTCAGATCGACGTGTTATGAGATTAAGGTACAGTTGTTCTATTTGTTGTCTCATGTGCCTTTCTGCATATACGAATTTAGAGTTTACATACGTAATGATATCTAAATTATTTGATGCTACTGATTTTTTGTTGAATTGGAATTGATTTGTTACCTTTGGTACAATACCTAGACGGGGATGTTCCGTTTGGTATCCTTTAGCTTGACAGATTGGTATTTCTCTTCTTATTTCCAATGCGAAGATGTTGTCTTCTGTGTTTACAGTATATATGACTGTTGGATTGGTGGTGCTGTTATGTAGGCTAAGGACCTTACTTGCTTGGCCTTCCCATAGCACATCGTATTTGTAATCTTCACATCGTTCATCAGGCACTAATTTTCAAAATGTAATTCCTTTTTCAGGATCGGTACACTTCGTATTGAGATAGGGGCACACAATATTGCCTCTTATTGTGATCTTGTTCTCATCTAGTCTAGCTGTACTATTATGGCTTGTATAAACTAAAGCGTTTGACCAGGAATGTCCGCTAGTTGTGTAGTGTTGTCCTCTACATGCACCGTTTTCATCTAACTTCTCCCACGACCACCTCCGAGTAGCTTGATGACGAATTGGGTTTTATTTCCCCGATTAGTCGGTGATTAGTTAATCTAAATTCTCCTTTTTGGTGTAGGGTCATACATTCTTCATTCGATATGTCACTGATGAAGGTTGATAATCCTCCCGGTACCAACGAAATGTGACTAAACATGCCACAGGTATACACAGACTGGATTATGCTTACTTTACATTGGTAGGTTAGGTATGTACATATGTAACTTCGCTCAATTGGAGTAATCTGGATCTCTTCTATGTCTACTTTTGTTGATGGTTTTTCTATATGGCATTCTTCGACCTCAATTAATGATAGTGTAGAGATATTTACGTTGTTGTGGCCGCGGTCGTAAGCGATAATACCGTGCACTGCTATTGGGAAGTAGACCATAAGTAATATGATGCGGATATGATTCATGACGCTGTAAAACATGGTTAATTATTGAATGGTTGTTGGGCCTTTGGGAAATTTTTTTTTATCTTGTGCAACTTATATCTAGAGTTTCTTACTTGTGCTAAAGTAACGTTTCTATTTTCTTTCTCTTAGTTATTTGGGTGATTGGAGGAATTTGGAACTTGCTGTCGGTTTTCTTCGATTGGTAGTAAGCATATTTTTGAGATTGGTCGTTTAAGTATAGAGTTTCTTGACTTGATCGTAACTACTCGCACTAGTCCATCTGACCCAGGGTGCACTTCGATTACTCTGCCAAGCGCCCAGCAGGTTTGTGAAAGTCTTGTAACTGCATAATGGCGCGACTATACATCGGGCGCCATTCATGCGTGGTCTTGCCCCCTCAGCCAGAAGCCCGGAAAAGCCTGACCAAGGACACAACTTCTTCTTCTTTAACGGCTCTACAACCGGGATCCGGTCCTGGCCTCGCGCAACTGTTCTCTCCACCGGTCCCGATTCTGAGCCGATGTCATCCAGTTTGGCATCCCTAAACTCTGAGCGTCCTGGTCCACGCCATCCTTCCAGCGAAGGTTGGGCCTCTCTCGCTGTCACACCCCATAGGTCTTACCGCAGAGAACTTTCCGAGTAGGCTCATCTTCACTCATACGAGCTAGATGCCCTGCCCACCGGAGCCTACCGAGCTTTATTTTCTTCACAACCTATGTCGCGATAGCGCTCGTAGATCTCGTCATTGTAGAGTCTTCGGAATCGTCCTTCCTCACATACGGGGCCAACAATCCTCCGAAGTATTTTCCTCTCAAAGACGCCCAAGAGGTTTGAGTGCTTTTTGCTAAGCACCCACGTTTCGGATGCATATGTGAGAACGGGTAAGACCATCGTCTTATATAGTAAAAGTTTAGACGTTATGGTTAGATATTTGGATTTGAAGAGCCTTGACAGACTATAGTAGGCTTTGTTGGCTTTTAGCAGTCGTGCGCGTATTTCTGGTTCCATGCTATTGTCGGCTGCTACTATTGACCCAAGGTAGGTAAATGATTTTACCACGTCAAACTCGTGTTCCGCTACCTTGATTGTGGGACCAATGTTAGGTGTGCTTCCAGACGAGGCCACCATGTACTTTGTTTTGCTTTCGTTAATGTGCAGTCCCAGATTTCCTGCCGCTTGCTCAATCTGAGTGAAAGCTTCTTGTACAGCTGTTGTTGTTCTTCCAATGATGTCAATGTCGTCTGCGTAAGCCAGTAATTGGGTGGACTTGTGGAGGATTGTACCCCTAGATGTCACGCCCGAATCTCGGATCACTTTCTCCAACGCCAGGTTGAAAAGGAGGCAGGCCAGACCGTCCCCTTGTCGGAGTCCATTATAGATGTTGATTGGTCTGGACAGTGTTCCGGATACCTTTACTTGCCTTGACACATTGATCATGGTCAACCTACATAGTCTTGTCAGTTTGTTGGGGATGCCGAATTCTCTCATGGCTTTGTAGAGTTCTACCCTGGCTATGCTATCTTAGGCGGCTTTAAAGTCTATGAAGAGGTGTTGAATTGAGTTTTGAAACTCTAGACATTTTTCCATAGCCTGCCTCATGGTGAAAATCTGATCAGTCGTTGATTTGCCTGGGCTGAAGCCACACTGGTAATGGCCTATGATGTTTCTGGCGTATGGGGCCATCCTGTTTTGTAGGATAGCGGAGAATATCTTATACACGGTACTCAACAACGTTATACCGCGATAATTAGTGCACGCTGTGATATCTCCTTTTTTGTGTACCGGACAGAGGATGCCTTTTCTCCAGTCTTCTGGCATCACTTCCTGCTCCCATACTTGCACAATTAATTCATGAATCGCTTGGTGTAATGTAGGCCCTCCATATTTAACCAGCTCCGCTGCGATGCCGTCTGCACCCGAGGCCTTGTTGTTTTTGAGCCGGCTGATGGCTCTGCTAACTTCTTCTATGCTTGGTGGCGGCAGCATAGCATTGTCATCAGATATTGGTGGAGCCTCCGAATCCTCAGTTAGCTCGCCATTTAGCAATTCATGAAAGTGCTCTTCCCATCGCTCCAAGATGCCTTTAGGATCGGTGATCAGATTACCTTCTTTGTCCTTGCAGTATGTGCAACGTGGTGTGAATTGCGTCATACTGCGGACTCTTTGGTAGAACTCCCGCGCCTGGTGCGGCCGTCGTTCTCTGTACTGTTCTAGCTCACAGACGAGATTTTTTTCCCAGGCTTCCTTTCTCCGTCTGTGAATTCTCTTTTCTTCTTTTCTGAGCTCTTTATAGTTCTCTTCGCGTGCCCGTGTTCTCTGAGACTGCTGCATGGCTCGGTACGCAGCATTCTTACGTTCAGTTGCCAGCTTGCATTCATTATCGAACCAGTCGTTCCGATCTTTACGACTTCTGCCTAAGATGGAATCAGCAGTACTAATGACAGTATTTTTAAGGCGGGTCCAGTTCTCTTCAACGCCCGGCATCTCATCCCCAGGACTTAGGGCGAGTTCTAATGCATGACCGTAGCTGTTTCTGGCCATTTCATTGCGTAGTGCAGCTGTGTTGATTCGAGCCTGATCAGCGGGTACAAAGCTTTTCAGCGTTGTAATGCGCTCTCGGAGCACCATACCAACAAGATGGTGATCCGAGTCGAAGTTGACACCTCGGTACGTTCGTACCGTCATCAGACCCGAAAGGTGGCGGCGGTCTATCAACACATGATCTATTTGGTTGCGAGTGGCTCCATCAGGTGGCTTTATGGATATCTTTACGCGCAAATCTAGTACTTGCAACGAAGTTCTTACTTGCTGCCATCTCTACAACTCGCTGTCCATTGTCATTAGTGTTTTCATGCAAGCTGTGGTTGCCGACATATTGCCTGTATATGGGCTCCCGGCCTACTTTGGCGTTCAGATCTCCCAGTATGATTTTTACATCATACCTGGGGCAGGCATTAAGTTCCCGTTCAACTAATTCGAAGAATTCTTCTTTATCATCATCCGGGGACTCTTCTGTAGGTGCGTGAACGTTTATGAGGCTGATGTTCTTAAATTTACCTCGCACACGAAGGGAGCATAGCCTTTCGTTTATTGCTTTAAAGCCGATAATGGTAGGCTTCATTCTTTTGCTAACCATAAAACCTACTCCTAGAACATGGTGTTTTGTATGACAGCTGTAATATACGTCATACTCCGGTTTTTGCAAAACACCATTCCCTGTCCACCTCATCTCCTGAATGGCGGTAATGTCAGCTTTATACTTTGACAGGGTATCGGCTAGATGTTTTGAAGCTCGAGTTCTGTACAGAGTTCGAACGTTCCATGAAAAAATTCGTAAATCGTTTTGCCTTTTTCGTTGCCGTGGTCGTCGTCGTTTATTCCAGTATCCGAGGAATGTTGCTCGTTCCGTAATAATTGTTTTTTACGGGTGAGGTTATTAGCCTCACGCCAACCTTACTTGGAAGGGACTTGCCCGATCATATTAGCCTATCCTCTCTCATAGAATAGTTACCAGTGGCCACCGCTAGGAGGTTATGATCGCACTTCCATCAGTCCGAAATAGTTACGACACGTGCATGTTATGCTACATGTTATTCCCCCTATTCCGCTGATGACTGACCAAGGACACAACACCAAAACATAAAAACAAGTTGAATATGCTAACTTGATGCCGGCGACACAGATTGGCTAGCTCGCCGGATGGGGGTCGTGGGGTGTGTGGCCGGGTCTATACACATCATGGTTCACCACTTACCTGTGATTATGCACTTTCATCCTGAGCTTCTACCCTTCTCCCGGCCTTGCTTGAGCTGTGTCATGGTAGTGCGTTCCCTTGCCAGCTCATAGTATGGATAACCACCAGTTGACAAGGAAAAGCTGAAACCCGCTCCAACCATTCCCAAAAAAAATCTAACCCATGGTAATTCTCATTATACTCATAACCATCCTTTTCTTTTTTTCTTTTTGTTTGATTCGTATTCTCGTATAGTGAATGTGCTCTACCTTTAAATCCTCTTGAATAGTAGGGTCTCCATATTATTATAAGAAAGGGTGCATAGACATAACTTCATTTTCCTGTACATTTATTTTCTCCCGTTTTTCCTATTCTTAAAATCTTGTTAAATTGTTTTTTTTCTGACTGCTGCAGTTTTTTCTCCTCAGGTTTTTAAAGGCAATTATTCCAGCCGCCCGGCACAGAAGGCACACAGACACAAATTTTCTTTTTCAATTCACTGTTTATGTTTTATGCTGAGAGTTTTTTGTTAGCAAATCCCCGAACTTTTCATATTTAATTCAATAGAACTGTATTTATTCATAACCACCGAAATCATATATGTAAGTTCTAATTGCAACCAAAAATTCACTCGGACTGAAACAAACTCCGAATAAACTACCAACTCCGCCTGACTCAAACTCTAGCAACTGACTATCTAATTTTTCTTTCCTGTTGTTTTTTCTTTTCTACGCCTCCTTTTTTGTTCCCCACAACTTCTAGATTCCATTCCCGACAGTGATTTTGAGTCAAGTAATTATTTAGTGATTTCCGTTCAAAACTGACCGTTACAGTTTTTCAGCCTTTATTATTACTAGATTGCCTTCTCTAATGTTAGGGTTTGGTTTCAGCCATTTAGATCGTTGTTGGAGTCTATGGAGGTATTCCCTCTGCCATTTCCTCCAGAAGCTTTGGTACACATGTTGTATATGTTTCCAACGATTTATCCTACTGATGTTCTTATGAGAAACATTTTCTTCTGGGGGAGCAATTCACTGCCAATGAGGAAATGCCCTGGAGTGAGTGCTTCGGTGTCATCGGGGTCATCCGACAGCGGGCATAATGGTCGGGAGTTCAAACATGCTCAATTTGGGTCAACAATGTTGTTATTTCTTCGAATGTGAGTAACGAGTCTGCCCTGACTCGTTTTAGGTGGTGTTTTGTGGCTGGAACGCCACTTCCCCGAAGCCCTCCGAAGTGTGTAGCACCTGGTGGTATAGAATGCCATTTGACACCCATTTGTTCTATTTTGTACCATAAGACTTCTGTTAATCCCCATTCTCGTTGTAGGTAGATTGCACCAAGCTGATGGTTGGCACCGATAAAGTTAGTGCCGCAATCACTAAAGATGTGCGTGCTAAGTCCCCGTCTGGCTACGAATCTTTTGAATGCTGCCAAAAATGCGTTCGTTGATAGTTCACTGACGGCTTCGAGGTGAATGGCCTTTGTGCATAGGCAGATAAATACAGATATGTAACCCTTGGACGTCTTTACTCTTCCTCGGCATTTTGATTCTTTGATTGTAGTCCATTCAAAACGCGGGGGGGTGTTCCAAAATCACACCGTTAAGAAAATCGAACCCTAAAGGTTTTTGGGGTCGCTGATCACGAAAATCGAGGTCCCACGGTCCTAAAACTAGGGCGTCACCGCAAAAAATGCAAAAAACACCCCTTTTTGGGGGGTTTTCGCGATTATTTCAATAATAATGAAAACTAATGCGATGAAATGCACTTTTTTTAATATTTATTTGCGAAGGTGGTTGATTTATACTAAATTAAGGCGAACTTAAGGGTAAGGGGTAGTCCTAAAGGGTTGAAACTACCCCTAAATCGGCCAAAAATGGCAAAAATTGTAAACATTTTTTTTTTTCAAGTTTATGCTTCAAAATTCGATTGTGGGCGTACTGTCAGGCAAAAATAAATTATTTTCAAACCATAAGGGGTTAAAACTACCCCTACTATAATAAAAACAACTTTATATAAAAAAAATGCAAAAATTTTTTTTTGCTTTTTGTTTGAAATTTGGTTCAAAAGGTATTATCAGCAAAAAAATTAATTTTTTCAACTCTTAAGGGGGTACAACTACCCCCACATTAAAATTGTAATTAAAGCAAATTAAAATTTATTGTTTTACATTTAAAATTTTTTTTTACAATTTTTGCCATTTTTCGCCAATTTAGGGGTACTTTCAACCCTTTAGGAGTACTCCTTACCCTTAAGTTCGCCTAAATTTAGTATAAATCAACCACCTTCGCAAATAAATATTAAAAAAAGTGCATTTCATCGCATTAGTTTTCATTATTACTGAAGTAATCGTGAAAACCCCCTAAAAAGGGGTGTTTTTTGCCCTAATTTTAGGACCGCGGGACCTCGATTATCGTGATCAGCGACCCCAAAAACGTTTAGGGTTCGATTTTCTTAACGGTGGTATTTTGGAACACCATAACGCGCGTTTTGAATGGACTATTACGATTGAACCACAAAAATCTATACCTACATTTTGAAATGGTCTACTTCTGGTCACTCTAGCTTCTGGTAGATTTCCCATTAGCTGTTGCGGTGATGTTGCCTTATATCTCCAGCAGCTATAACCAGGAGGTGTATGGATTTTTTGTCGCACACATCTTCGCTCGTGTATAATCCAGTATTCCATTCGGATGGTGGCAAGTGTCAATTGTACACCTCCATGTAGCGATAACTTATGTGCATCGTCTATGATGAGGTTCGTAACATGTCCTGTCGCTCCAAGGATGTTTCTCAGTGTACGGTACTTCTGAATTTTTTAGTCGCCCGCCTACTCTTATAATGTTCTGATTGTCGAGGAATGGATTTAGGTTCTGGATGGCACTCTTCTTGTCTAATGGGAGCATGTTTTGCAATGCATGAATTTCGTCAGGAAATGCTTGAATTTGAGCTAATTTGATCACTAGTCTTTTAGCTGCTCTTATTTCTTCATTTCTTACATATCCTGTAGTTTTCTGTTGTGGTTTCCTACAGTTATTATAAAATCGGGTACATAGTGCTATTATTCTCAGTAGTTTCCTCCATATGGAAAATCTAGTCAGAAGGCCTTAGGTCTCATATTCTGAGGTCTTTATGGTGCTCTTGGAAACATGAATTCTGATTTTTATGGTCTCTAGTTTGGTCTCCTTTATTATGTTTTCAGGCCATTTGTCAGGTTCTTCCTTAAGTCTGAATGGACCGTTCCTCCAGATTTTATGATCCTTTAACTGTGCAGGCTTTACTTTACGTATCTCCAAAAACATCCATCGGTGTCAGTTTGAATAGCACTTACACGGTTGCCTACAAAAGTTGTCCATTTTGATGGATGCCCTTGGATCCAAGAGAGGGTTATGGTAGAATCACTCCATAGATAGACGGTGGTTAGTTTTATTAGAATTTTACAAAGAACTTGTTTTACTAGTTTCGCGAGGAGGGATGCAGCACACAGTTCTAATCGGGGTAAGCTTAGTTGCTTAGTATGAGCGACTCTAGTTTTCGCTAGCATTAATGTTGTGTTATAATTGTTGCAGAAAATCGCTACCGTATTTGCTAGCGGTAGTTTGAAAATTTCGACCGACGTTTTACTTGCACAGAGTGTGCAGACACCAGTCTTACTTTAAGCATAGAAGCAAGCGGATCAATAAAATTAGTTGTCTATATTTCGAAATCGGGTGTTTTTATTTCTTAAAACCTTTACTTCAGAAACATCCGGTGCCGAAACCCGGGATCTTTAACGAATAGATTTAACTAATATTAAATTTTTGATCGGTGTTTGTTTATAATGGAAGCCTCTCGAGCGGTATATCGTGGACAGGTTACGCGCCTTGTTAATAGTGCTACGGAGTATTTATCCACGATAAAAGGAGAAGAGGATCCGACAAGTTTAGACTCTATCGAAGAAGAATTAACTGTCGCTATTCAACGGTTGTCAGCAGCACACGAAAGTCTCAATAAAATCAACATTGAATTACGTCCTTCAGTTAACACCAAAGAAGAGGCTTCAAAGGAATGGGAGAAGATAGCCGAGTACGAAGATCTAGCTATTGGAATTTTATCTCGACTGCAACTTCGTCTAAGTAAAATTAAGGAAAAGCGAAATAATATGCCGAAAAGCTCTTCCTCCATAGGTGAAAATCAACAGTCAGGTAGTGCCACCAAGCTGCCGAAACTACCATTGCAGCGATTTTGCTTAAAGATTGGATACCGTTCTGGGAGCAGTTTAAAATTGCGATCCATGAAAACGGTTCTCTATCAGGTGCCGAGAAATTTAATTACCTACGTTCTGTGCTAACCGGCAAAGCCGAAAAATCGATAGCGGGATTTACCCCATCAGCTGCATGTTATGATGGAGCAATCGCACTTCTACAAGAAGAATACGGCAATACGGAGAAATTGATCGACCATAACATGCAGGAATTAATGCCTTTACAACCCATATACCAAAGGTCGGACGTAACAAAGCTTCGAAATTGATACAACACTGTGATGACGTGCGTACGTTCTCTTACAGCCTTGGGTGTAGCAACTTGCAAGTACTACATAATGTTGAAAACAATCCTGTTAAAATGTCTACCTAATGAATTGAGGATTGAATACCATCGACAGCAATCCACTGTTGGAGAAAAGTCTAATACATCGCAGGAAGATCAAACAGATGTAAACATGCATGCAGAAACCGCTTCGGAACAGTGGCGGTTCGTAAGGCTCAGGACAAGGGAAGCAATGCACAAGGCGTCAAAGCTAATGTCCCCCGCGAACATAAAAACAAGTATCGAATTCTTTAATTGAAAAACTGAAAAATAAGAAATATGAAAAGCGTACTACCAATCTAGTTTTTTGTATTTAAAAACAAAATAGTAAGTAATGTCCGAGTTTTCCTTCTAAGAAGGCACACTTCTCGGCTGAGGCCAAGAAACTGTTTACCTATTCCACAGAATGAGGCTCCCAAACTAGCATGCAGTACACATAAACAAAAAAAAAAAAAACAAAACAAAAATAAATTACATACGTAGGTATATAGAAGCGAAATAACTTAAAGCAAAAATTAAAAGAGTTCCAATAAAATATTAATTGATTATTTAAAAGGCAAAAATGCTAAACAAAGAATGAAGAATTGAAGAAAAGACATTTAACAGAAAATTGAACTGAAAGTCTGTAAGAACAGATAATAAGCCTTGTGCAGCATTAAAAGTTTCACTATCCCAAGAACCACTATCAATAATAGTACAAAATAATTTCTCTAATTATCAAGTATAGTTAGCACAAGCCTACCATTATAATTCCATCTAGTTGGGGCAACTTTAGGGAGCCTCTTTCTAACTATTTCATCAAAAGCGAAACTTCGTTTCGTAGAATGGCTGAAGAATGTTGAAAATCCTGATATAGATGAAAAGAATACACGGCACTCTTTAATTCTATTGCAGGATTTTGTAAGAAAGAGGTTAAGCCTATGAGCAAAACAGTGAACAAAAATGGCATTGGGAAAAGTGTCTCTTACCCTCTTTTGTAATCCTGATAATTCACCGGACATGACTGATGCACCATCGTAGCTCTGTGAAATTAATTTTCGTTCATGACCGTGTAAAAATGCAGCCGACCTATCTTCTGAAATATTCCGAAAGCCTAAAAAACTTTCGTGAACAACGCCCGCCTTATCTACGTATCTTAAAATTGTAGAAAGTTGCGATTTCACAGAGATATCTGTTGTTTCATCCAAAATGATTGAAACAAATGAAGCGTTTTCAATTTCTTTTTTAATAGAATCGAAGATTACATAAGAAATTGACGAAATTAAATCATTTTGGATATCTTTCGATAATCCTGAAAATGTTTTTGAATCATCTAAATGGCTTTTTACCGCGGGGTTGTACTTTGCTAATAACGTAATAGTTTCAATGTAATTCCCTCTATTATCAGAATTAACATTTTCATCATGGCCCCGAAATGCCAGTTCTTGAGATCCTAGGTGTGAAACAACATCAATAAGGCATCTAAGAATTCCTCTGTTTTTCTTAACTTGCTCATTGTGTGCTTGAATGCTGCGTGAACGTTGGCTATCAAGCATTAGTTCTGTTCGTGGCAAATTACCGAATTTTTTCAAAGCTAATATGCAGCGTAAATGGTCCTGCGATGATTTCGCGTGCCGCTTTATAGCTTTATGGAGATTGTTTAAATCCGAAAATCCTGGATTTCGCCACACGTTGTTCTCAGATGAAAACAACAAACATGGCCAACAATGAAGTTTATTTGTCAATTTGCAACCTGTTAAGCATTCAATTTCTTCATATAGCTTATATGAGAAATGCCTGGTAAAATTATTTTTTGCGGATGGTTGACTTAAAGATATTATGGGTTTTGGACGACCGTTATCTATAATTTCTTCTTTCTTTTCAAAAGTCCTAGATGCAAAAGATTGCCTCAGGAGTTCCTTAATAGTGCATGCACAACTATTCAGTACACTCATATTTAAATTCTAATATTTTTTTAAATAAGAGCAATGCAAATTAAACAAATAAATATTTCTTACCCAAATTAAACCAAAAAACTTCAAAATAAAAACGAGGGTTGTGTGCCTTTAAAAAAACAAAAACAAAAACCAATGCAAAAATTCACTCTACCCGAAAAAAAACAAGATATTTCACTTTTTATGAACAAGATTTTGTACAACAAAATCCCTGAAATTCAATATTAGTAGCACTACTCCACTACAATGCAATAAATCGTGCAATTAAATTAAATATCAAATATTTTAAACCCGCACTTCTAATAAATATCTACTTGTCTTAAATCATGCAGATCTAATTCTGAAATACCCAGCATACCTCGCATACACCCCCTTTCTCCTTTGTAATCAGCGCCTACCATCATTAAATTCTCCTTGCAAAGCAAAAAAAATCCCTTCAGGCAACCCGTACTCGAAAATACAATTCATAAAAGTAGTCTTATTAAAGAGAATCGTAAAAAGCTTAATAGAAGCTACAAAGTTATCAGCTTATATTTGATATATGTACACCGCCTGCCACCCCATTACAATAAACTCTCTTTTTTCTTCACTCAATATACAATAAACGAAAATTCACATTTTAAGAGCACAAAAACAAATTTCGAAGCAGCTTTGCAAGAGTAAATTTTATAGTTGCAACTCGAAGCCAAAACACCAGAAAACGGAACCAAGAATACAAAGAGAATATGGTGGATAGAGAAAATTTTTCTACTTTCGGCTACTCAATTCCCGCTGTTCGGCTCCGAAGAAGCTGGGTTTAGTTCAGCTTCTTAGAGAATTGTATCAACGCAAACCTTTGCGTTAGTGTGAGCTCAATTAAATTGAATGTGTTGGGGTTTTCAAAGTGATTTTCTGGGGCAAATAAGCTGGAGATATTACAGCTTCCCGATGTCGTGTTAAGCCTTGGCCACGATAGGAGCGGCAAGCGGCGCCAGAAAAATTTAACGTCGCGAATTAGTGGAGAGCGGCCCTTTATTATTGTCACTCTGCCGCTCACGCTTAACAGCTTTAGTGTTTCCAGAGGAGGAAATATATTAAGATTTTTCTTTGTGATTAATCTTGATATATGTATTTAAGTTAATTTTCATGAAGTTGCCTATTTGGTCAGAGGAAGCAGTGCTTCCTTTGCTTCCAAAGAGGAACCGCCACTGCTTCGGAAATAACGTTAACTTCCACACTTGCGCTAGAAGGCGACAATTCAGTGTCAAATATTTTGAAGTTCATCAAGAGAGAAGTAGAGTCCCTTGAAAAGGCATCCGTCGACACAATAAAGCAATCGAATTCCAACAAACGGTTATCTACAGTTCCTACAGCAGCGGCTATGACTGTGGCAGCAAAAGAAATTTGCATATTCTGTAAAAGCTCGCAGCATTCGGCGTTAGTGTGTAATTCCAATAATTTGACATTAGATCAACGTAAAGAGATTAAGAATTTAAGAAACGATGTACGATGTTTTCGTTGTTTAAAACAGGGGCATAGGTCAAAGTTTTGCAGAGTTAAAGGTGTGAAGTGTGGCAAATGCAAAGGAAAACATCCTTCAGCTTTGTGCGATCCAAGCTTTAAGGCTCAGTTTGAAGCTCAAGCTTCATTAATAAAAGTTCAAGCTAAAGCAGCCTCTCATGCTCCTAATAGAAGTGAAAATGTTTCAGAGATAACGCAAGGTCTTAATTTATGTGCGCAAAATAAACCTTCTAAGTGCAACACCATTTTTCTTAAAACCGCACGAGTAAACGCTTCTGATATTGGATCCTTTAAGCGGATATTAGTTCGTACAATTATTGACGGTGGAAGTCATTTCTCTTACGTTACTGAGGCTGTAGTGACAAAATTAGGATTATCAGTGATAGGAACGCAACGGCTAAATTTACTGATATTTGGAAGTGACGGACAGTCTGCAGGAACAAAATATAACCAGGTACGATTAAGGTTGAAAAGCCAATTTAATAACTCTTTTATAATTTTCGATGCATTGGTGGTTCCACAAATTTGTGCTGACGTCTTAGCGGCTCCGAATAAAAACAAATTTCAGTTAGAAGAGTACCAATTTGCTGACTCTTTGCAAATTAATGATGGAATTGAAATAGAAGACGGACTTAGTGTATTAATAGGTGCGGATGCCTACTGGTCAGTTGTTACGGATAAATTCTATAAAATTACTCCAAAACTAACTGCTGTGGAAACTATTTCCGGCTGGACTCTTCATGGGCCAGCAGGCGATGATACATTTGTTTCTACGAAAATGACAGGAGCTTTCTTGTCTTTAAGCGCCATTGTTACCGATAACGAAATTTCAAAGTTATGGAATCTTGATATTTTAGGAATCTCTAATGAAGTGGACTGTGTTAAGGACCAGGAGTTATTCGAAAAATGTATTACGAGATGCAAGGATCGTTATGTAGCGAGTCTTCCCTGGAAAAATCCGAGCATCGTTTTAGATGATAATCGTGACGGCGCACTTAGAAGATTTCACTATTTAGTCAGAAAATTAGCGAGAGATTCGAAAAGGTTTCTTGAGTATGATGTGGAAATAACAAAGCTTATAAAAGCGGGATTCGCGGAACGCGTAGAAGACATGCATACTGAAAAGAGGATCTACTACTTACCCCATCGCCCAGTTTATCGAGAAGATAAGGCCACAACTAAACTAAGGATAGTCTTTGACGCCTCCGCTCACGGACCAAACGCTACTTCACTCAACGATAATCTCTATATTGGGGAAAATTTATTGCCAGACGTCTTGAAGGTAATTTTGAATTTTCGTCCTGCAAGAATCGGATTAGTATCGGATATAGAAAAGGCGTTTCTGCAGATTCTTTTCAATGAAAATGATCGTAATGTACATAGATTTTTTGGCATGCCAATTCAATTAACTCATTGCAGGATTTGCCACCATTAGCTGTTTTCCGACTCACCAGAGTAACTTTCGGTGTTACTAGCAGCCCCTTTCACTTGACTGCCACTATTAGAAGACATCTTTCTGTCGAAGCATCACGATATCCTGAAACTTGCGAAGTAATTCAAAATGCATTTTATATGGTCGATCTAGTTTTTGGCGCTGATAATGAGGCAGAAGCAGAAAAATTCTATTTAGAGGCGAAGACCATCATGCAGAGCGCATCTATGCGCCTATACAAGTGGAATAGTAATCACCCAAAATTACGAGCCTTGTTTATCGCACATGGAGAAGAATGCCCTGTTATTCAGAAAGTGTTAGGAGTAATATGGAACACTTTTAATGATGATTTAAGCGTTAATCTGGATCCGGTCATACAATTTATAAGGAACGAAATCGTTTATACGAAAAGAGGTGTGTTACAAGTTATTTCTAGGGTTTTTGACCCCATTGGTATGCTTAGCCCAGTCACTGTGAAACTAAAGATATTGTTCCAGGATTTATGGAAATGCAAATTATCATGGGACGAACTCTTGGATAAAGAAGAAGTAAGACTCTGAGTGTTGTAAAGATTTATTGAATCTTTCAGATTTGTTCCTGCCGAGGTCTGTCTTAAGCGATCAAGCTTCATCTACTTTGCAGCTGTATATTTTCGCTGACGCGAGCTTACGTGCTTATGGAGCCGTCGCATATATTTAGAGCATAAACAAATCAGGTAAAGCTGTTGTGTACTTTCTTTGTTTCAAGAATCGAGTAGCGCCTCTTAAGGAAGATGGTAGTTCTGGAGAATTAACTCTACCAAAATTAGAGTTGACGGCAGCGCTAATCGCCTCACGATTATTTTTCTACATAAAGAATTCTCTTAAGTTGCAGTTTGAAGGCACCTATTTATGGACCGATTCTCAGATTGTGAAGCACTGGATACGCGGACGGGCTGATCAGTGGAAACCTTTTGTGCTTAACAGGGTAGAAGAAATTCAACGTATTACGAGGATCGAATATTGGAAACACTGTTCCGGGAAATGCAATCCAGCAGATTTGTTGACACGTGGAAAAGGTGCGGAGTTTCTTATAGAATCAGCTTTGTGGAAACACGGGCCGGACTGGCTTCGTGAGGAAACTGGTCATGAATATTCAATGGAAGAAAACTTGCCGATTGAAGCAACAGTGCTAGCTATGCTAAATCCGTCTGCGCCATCTTCGACTATTACGATCAAGGAACCAGTCATTCCTCCCTCAAAATACAGCAGCTGGAGGCGTCTATTGCGGGTTACGGCTTGGATTCTCCGCTTCAGCGCAAGGGAAAGAATCGACCGGCGACACGTTTTTTGTCAGCACAAGAAATTAATCAAGCGAAAAGCTATTGGATAAAAAATGCCCAAAATTCTTATTTTCAGGAGGAGATTAATGCTTTGCTAAGTCGTCGAGAGATCGCACGTTCCTCAAAGTTACTTACCCTAAATCCAGATGGAGAAGGATTTTTAAGAGTATCGAGCAGGATGCAGTTTCTACAAGGTAGCGAGAATGATAGGTACCCAATCATCTTGACTAAGTCATCACCTATTACCCATCTTATAGCGAAGGACGCTCACGAACGAGTTCTACATGGTGGCGTGAACTTAGTTATAACCAAACTAAAAGAACATTTTTGGATAGTAACAGGGAGAGCCCTAATAAAGGCGATTGTGAAGAGATGTGTAATTTGCAAAAAGCTCAAGGGGAAGCCATTTTCCCAACCTTTCGCACCTTTACCAAAGGAGAGACTATTATCTTCCAGACCATTCGAATCCGTGGGAATAGATTTTGCCGGTCCACTTTTTGCGAAAAACAGCGAAGGCTAGGTAACGAAGTGTTACATCCTGGTTTTCACTTGCGCAGTGGTTCGTGCTGTGCACCTCTAACTAGTCCCATCTCTAACCACCGAAGGATGCCTATCTGCATTAAGAAAGTTTGTTGCACGAAGAGGAGCCCCAAAGGTAATATTTTCGGATAATGCTAAAACCTTTCAGAGAGCGGCCCTTGAAATATCAAACTTGAATATTATAAACAACGAAGTTTTTCAAGGATTTTTGACAAACCATGCTATATCCTGGCGTTTTATAGTGGAACGCGCCCCTTGTTGGGGTGGTTTTTGGGAGCGTATGGTACGAAGCATAAAGGAGATCTTAAGAGTAGTCACTGATAAGAAAACCTTAAATTACGAACAGTTGGAAACGTTATTGGTAGAAGCCGAGAGTGTCATAAATCAACGACCAATGACCTACATTAGTGACGATCCTGCCGATTTGACACCACTAACACCTGTGCATTTCCTGACCGGATATGGAGAAGCCTCGTCTGACCTGTCAGATAATTTGCTATTACCTACGGCCGATGACATAAGGAAAAAATGGAAGTTCCGGTTAAATATGATCCGTTCTTTGGGGAAGTGATGGCACCATGAATATTTGCAGTTGTTGCGTTCACACCATCATTCGCATCCAAGTGCATCATCATTAATAAAACCTGTCGAAGTGGTCCTGGTTTTCGATCAATCGAAGCCCAGGCTACTTTGGAGGCTTGCGATAATAGAATCCGTTTTCGAAGGAAGAGAAGGGAAAGTACGAGCCGGCGAGGTGCGTTTTGCTGATGGGACAAGACTCAGGAGGCCCATACAATTATTATACCCTTTAGAAGTCAACTGATATCGCGGGCCGGAAGATGTTGCAGAAAATCGCTACCGTATTTGCTAGCGGTAGTTTGAAAATTTCGACCGACGTTTTACTTGCACAGAGTGTGCAGACACCAGTCTTACTTTAAGGGGGTGTTACCGTTTAGAAGTTTGAAAAAATCGATTTATTTTTTTTTGCGTTTTATTGTACCTTATACTATGTACTATCACCCCCCAAAGTCGTTTTTCAATCCGCAAACTCAGTACCCACTTTTTTGCATGTTAATTGAAGTAATCTCAGCTCCCCGAAAACTGACTTTCTGCGCGCGACTGCATGGTTGGGTTTAATCGCAAATAGTCGATTCCAGGTCATTTTAACAGTAGCAAAAAACGGTGTAGCCAGCAGGACCAAATGACTCGTCAACAGTTTTTCGAAGAAGAGGAGGGATTACTGTATGGTGCTGGTATTGCTGACTAGAGGTTGGTATCGCTGAAAACTTCCGAAAATGATAAAAAGTCATGTCGAAACTTTAAACGCGTTTTTCTCGAAACCACATTTTTTGTACTGGCCGATAACTTTTCTCAGCAACTATGAGAGGTATCGACTTGAAATTTGGGGAAAATGTTCTAGATAGTTTTCATTGGATGCTAAACCAAAATTTTCATAAAAAAATTGTTGTTAAATATTTTTTCAAGCACTCTAAAGGTAAAAAAATGTGGCAAAAATGGACATTTTTTTTCGTATGGCCGCCATTTTGTTTCTAATCAACATTTTGACTAAAACTGTGGTTTAGCATCCGCGGAATTTATTGCAGATTAATAATTGCATACCCATTTTTGGTTCAGATTACTAGTTCCCGAGATTTCTTATCGGCCAGCAGTGAAAATCAGCGTGACAGGGTCACATTAACCGCTGAAAATTTGTACTTAGAAAATAAATTTGTTTGACACAAATATGAGTTTCTGTTCTTCAAATAATAAGGAACAACAAGCAAAAAACCAGAATATTGCATGATGCCTTGTAGCTCCAAAATAATTTTTTGAAAAACAGCCTAAAATTGGCATTCTAGACGGTAACACCCCCTTAAGCATAGAAGCAAGCGGATCAATAAAATTAGTTGTCTATATTTCGAAATCGGGTCTTTTTATTTCTTAAAACCTTTATTTCAGAAACAATAATCATTACAATGAGGTGTGCGTATGTATAGAATTGCTGCGTACGCTTGGACTGATGTGTCACAGAATCCGTGTATTTGGATTCTGGCTTCATGTATCACCATCGCGATATGTTTATTTTCTCTATTAGTGAAAATCCTGCACGGTGGTCTTGGCACTTGCGTGCTATTGTATTGGGTAATTTGTGTTTTTATCAGCCACAGCTGCTGCATCATGATTTTCGTGGTTACTACGATGGGTGCCAACGATCCTAGTGGATCAAATAGCTTTGCTATTTCTGAAAGAAGGTCTCTTTTTGTCTTGGGATCATTCGTTAGGGGTTTATTAACTTCCCAGTATAGGAAGTTATTGTAATCGGTCCGAAAATCGAAATCGAAAATTTCAACGTATTTTCATCTTTCAAGGTCCCAGGAGCATTTTAAGCAAAAAATTGGGAGGAAGTATGTGTGTGTGTGTGTGTGTATGTGCGTACGGATGTGGTCATTTTTTCCTGCACGATATCGCGCGAACCAAAACTGATATCGACTTCGTTGAGGTGTTGTTCGAAGGGTATTAACCGAAATATGATCTGAAAAGAATTTCATGAAATTCGGTCCAGCCGTTTTTTTGTTTGAGCGACGTAAGTGATTTTTGTACCTGCACGATATCGCCCGAACTACAAAAGATATTGACTTACTTGAGGTGCCGTTCGAAGCGTATTAGCGACAATATTATCTGAAAAGATTTTTATAATATTCGGTCCAGCGGTTTTTTGGTTTAAATGACTTAAGTGATTGTTGTACCTGCACGATATCCCGCGAACTATAAAAGATATCGACTTAGTTGACGTGCCGTTCGAAGAGTATTAACCAAAATATGATCTGAAAAGATTTTCATAAAATTCGGTCGAGCCGTTTTTTTGTTTAAGCGGCGTAAGTGATTTTTGTACCTGCACGATATGGCCCGAACCACCAAAGATGTTGACTTACTTATATTTTTATAATATTCGGTCCAGTGGGTTTTTGGTTTAATTGACTTAAGTGATTTTCGTACCTGCACGATCCCGCGCGAACTAAAAACTATATCGACTTCATTGAGGTGCCGAAAAACATTAATACATCAATTTTATATACATTTTCGTCATCCTAATCTTGTAAGTGCGCAAATTTAGTTTGACATTTTAACGAAAATATTGATAAACAATTGTGACAAATTCTCGGGATTATGCATATATTCTATATTGCCTATTGTTCATTTATTATTAAAATATCCAATCATAATAGTCAACATCCATCATACTGGGAAGTTGATCGTGTGGACCGAAAGGGTCGAACCCACATCCCAACTAGTTTTAAATTGAAAACAATCGCTTGACGGGTTCCAATGTATCCCTAATGTTTTTATCATGTTGTTTATATTAAGTTCCATGTTGGTCTTTATTTCACCATCTCCATTAGGAACACCATCCAAAATGGCATTTGAGTTGCTTGTCCACTTACGAAGATGAAATCCTCCTTTCTTCAAAACGTGCCGCAATTTTTGTTGGAGATTTATGGCTTCGTCCTCAGTATATGTCATCAACGTAGAAATCCCTGAGGATGGTTTTGCAAGCTAAGGGGTAATTACGTTCTTCATCATGGGCTAATTGGTGTAGTGTGCGAATTGCTAGGAATGGCGCACTTGATGCTCCGTCGTATGTAACCGTAAGTAATCGCTACTCCTTTATAGGTTCAGATGGGTCTTCTCTCCACAGTATGCGTTGATAATCAGTATCTTCTCTAGCAATCATGATTTGCCTGTACATTTTTTCGATATCGGCGTTGAATGCGTATTTGTGGATTTGAAAGCGTAGTAGTATATCGGCTAGGTGATCTTGTATGGTTGGTCCGGCAATCATGTGATTATTAAGAGAGGTGTAATTCGTAGTCTTAGCTGAAGCATCGAAGACTACTCTTACCTTAGTAGTAGTGCTGTCTTCTTTTACTACACTGTGGTGAGGTAAATAGTTGGGCATGTAATCGACTGGATCGTCTTCATCGACTATCTCCATGTGTCTCAGGCTAATATACTCATCCATAAACTTTTTGTACTCTATTTTTAATGTTGGGTTTCTGTGAAATTTCTTTTCTACACAATTGCTCGAGACTCGCCTAATACGGGTGTGGCTGGATGTGATTTAAATGGAAGGTTTAGCTCATATCTTCCACTTGAGAGTCGTTTATGAGTGGTTTGGAAGGTGTTTTCACACATTACTTCTTCTTTTGTATGATGCTGTTTAATAGGAATTTCTTCAACTTCCCAGAATTTCTTTAACAATTCCTCAATTGCGGGTATATTCGTGCACACTAGACTTATGGTAGTTCGATTTTCTGGTGTAGAAGTAGTTGGTCCACAAAGGATCCAACCCAGGCAGGTGCATTGGGCTATAGAACTATTAGGTGCCCCTTTGATAACTCCGCCTTCTATAATTTTTACATCAGTATATCAATGTCCGCTGCGTTGAAGTAGAAGGTATCGGCTAGCTGTAACCCTTCAAGATGAGTCCACCTTTGTGGATTAGTTGAATATGATGGTTGTAGCGGTTCCCAAACAAGAATTTACGGAACCGCTATGGCACTATCACCCGACAAGAATATCAAGTTCAGTTCGTGTGCTGCTTCGATCAGATAAAGAATAAATAAAGGATCAGTGCATGACGATTAAGTGTGTTTAATATTTAATATCTATATCACACAAATGGTGACCCCGACAGTGTCCCAAATAGTTAATAGTATTATAAACTTTATAAAAAAAAAATAAAAAAAAAACAAACAGAAACATAGAAATTAACATTTTTTTGTTAACAAGAGAAAAAACGTGGCTTTATAAAAATCAGGTTTTAAAGCTAAAATAAAAGCCGGCGTTCTTCAAACAACGCATCAGGGAACATATTTCGGCATTAAAATAATTTTGAAGACCGAAAAGCTTTATATATATGTATATACATTTTTTTGGCGACAATTTTTTCATCAATCAATCAATTTTTTGATCTATCAAGGCTCTAAGCGTGATAGTACCAGCTTCAGTGCTGTGTACCTTAATAAGAGCTGTGGCGAGCAGCGTACTGGTGTGTGTTGGTTTCTCTGCTAGATAGGTGTGCACAGGTGTCGTGGCCAAGTGATCTGGATCAGTTTGTAGTGCACTGTTTCGAGGTGAGGCATTTATCTTATTATCAAGATGTAGGAAAGGAGGTTTGTGGGCAGTGACTTGTAGTGTGTGTACTCCCAAAACAGTTGCAGCATATACCCTTAGTCCATGGAAATGGTAGTTTAACATTGCAAAAATGCAGGACAAGGTTTTATTTATGGGATGTGTAGGGGGGGTCAGTGTGAGCTTAAGTTTGAGTTTTCGGTATTCTAACCCCCCCCATTTGGCCGCCATCTTGGAAAACGTGTGCAAATGGTTTTTCCACTATATCTCCGAAACGGTATATCTTACCGAAAATTTGCAAGGACACTTTTTGTTTAGAATTAAATAATCTAAAATTTATGACTCAAAAACTTTGTGGTAAAATGAATAATTAAGAAGTTATAAGCTTTAGATCACAAAAATTAATCACAATATTTTCTTTAAAAGGCTATAACTTTTTTCCTTCAACTTTAACAAAAAAAATAATAGCAAGTTTTTTGTAGAGGGTTTCATTAGGAATGATTTTCATTCATTACTTTTTTAATTTCATTCACTACGATGGGTTTTACAGCGCCCCGAAGGTATGAAAGTGACAGATTTTCGGAATATTTTATTACAATTTTACCTCCTAGAAATTAGCAATAACAGCTAGCAAGTAACAATAATGAATGACTATACGTTATAAGAAATGCCGATGTTTGAGTAATGTAATAAAATAGTTTCGCATTTTTTTGCGGGTTTTTATTGCTGTTATGCCATGTTTTATAAGGCACGATATGGTTTGAATTTTTTTTTATATGTTTTAAAATAATTTGTTTTAGGACTGCACAAAAAAGTATTTCATTTATTCTATCTAGCAACATACGGGCGTATTCATGTTATGACAAGCGTTTGCAAGTTGTATAACAGTGAACAACCCGTGGCTGCCACCATCAGCAAGTACGAGGTACAATTAGTTCAACCAATTCTGGAAACAACTACGCTCAGCAGTTTGGAAATTGCGACAGGTTGTGACCGGCAATAACCCCCGGGTTCATCGTTTCAATCAGCCAGCACGCACTTACCATCGTTGGGCAGTGAGGGCAGTGAGTGTAGCAGTCGCTACTTGTATATACGCGTTTCGTTGTAATAAGTTTTATTCAAGTATCCACTCAGTTTCTGTTCTAATAATTTTAAGCACAGTGTTTTTGGTTACGTCACAATTTGGATTCTCACTACTACTATTAAATACACTTGGGGAATTTGGATTGTCATACACTGTACACAGAAACAATTTTAAAAACATAGCCACACAAATATTGTGATATTAAAAATTATTTTGAATTTTTGTAAGAGTATTAGTTAGGAGTTGATTCGATAAGGAAGTCTCCTTTAATAAGTTGTCTAATTAAAAAACGTTATGTAATTTTCGGTGTGACATAATAAAAAATAGAAAAATCTTAAACTATTAAAATCTAAAACTATTAAATATGATAATAGATAAATGTTAAATAAACGTATTAAATCAAAGAATAATATTAATATAAAATATGTGAAGTAAAAGTTTTTATTGGCAATATATATACATATATGGGTGATTGTCATGAAATGGGGGTAGTGGCTGGCTGGCCGTTGTTCTTTAGCTACAACGCCTCAAACAAATTTTTTCTGGGGTGAAAATCTCCACCCAGTAATAAAACATTCTCTCCTTCATCGCCTCCCGCGGCAAGCACTCTTGAACAAAATGGCGGCCCTTCGACCACCGAAAATGTCGCCTCCGTAACCTGTCCATTTTCCGCTTTTACGTCACGGCACTACGTTTACGGAAAAACAGTGCATTATTGCCGCGCGCCTAGGGTCTCAAACGATAGCAGCAGTGTTCCGAAACTGATCACCGGTATGTATTACGCGGGCGGATACCTGCTTAGTTAGATGTCAGTGTTTACATTCTGACTGTTGTTTGTTGCAAATTTCAATAAAAACTATAAGAATAGCGCACACGCAACGACAAATTGGTTGTCAAGTGGCACTAAGTAGTGAAAACGAATCGTCACAAGTTTCTTTATGAATGTTTATCCTCGCCGGACGTTTAGACTGTGAACAATTTATAAACAAGAGAGCAACCCTCAAGAAAATTATCGAAGAAAAAAAAACTGTCGCCTCCGTAATGTGTGTTTTCGTTGTGATATGTGTTGCAAATCTCTTTTAACTCGGTTCGGTGAATTTGTTTGCATTTGTAGAGCAAGCAAATTTTCGGAAAAATTGTTTGCTCTCATTGGTCATGAAAGCGACGGATTTTTCGATGAAATGTCGCTACCGTAATTGTCGCCTCCGAAGCCATATAATTTCGGCTTTTCGATATAAACTTCTCACTGTCTATACCTCGTGTGTATTTATGTGGAAATATACAGAAAGTACTTCAAAATAATGTTGAAAACACATGAGAAAATTTTTTTTCAGCACTTTTTTTTTTGTTCACAAATTTTTGTTCAAATCTCAAAAACTCCCATTTCATGACAATCACCCATATCACTTATATATTGCAATGAGATGAGGGAAGACGCAAAAATTAGTACGTCCCCCATTTCAGTGAGTACTACGCCGCGGCGATAACAACACAATCTTTATCATTAAATATAAATTCGTAGATTTTGATTAAATTTGTAAATTAATTAATTTTTGTATCTTGTGATAGTGTCTGACTAACTTAAATATCTAGAATTACATTTAGAAGAAAAAGTAAATAAAGTGTTTGATTTACCTAAATTTTGTATCTTGTGATTCGTCCGCGAGTGAGTGAGATAAGACAAGAGCCAGCCAGGAAGGAGAAAGAGGCAAAAAACATTGGTCCTTCGAGCCGGATCCATCTTGGAATTAGCAGTCATCGTTAAAATAATAAAATAACCTTGTATCACGTAAGTCCCATTTCCGTTCCTTAAGCGCAATGCATTTAATTAATTACCTACTTTAAATAACATCAAAATAAATTAAATAGCAGATCGTTTAAATAAAATAAAAACTTCTTTTTCTGTAATCCTTACTAATATTATAAATGCGAAAGTAACTCTGTCTGTCTGTCTGTCTGTCTGTCTGTCTGTCTGTCTGTCTGTTACGCTTTCACGCCTAAACCACTAAACCGATTTTGATGAAATTTGCTACAGACATAGTTTAGACCTTGGAGACGGACATAGGCTACTTTTTATGGAGAAAAAAAGGGTTTAAGGGGGTGAAATGGGGTTCAAGAAGTTGTAAGGGGATTTTTTAGCTTTACTTTTTTTTTCTATTGTATAAAAAGTAACTGACTGACAGACAACGCACAACCTAAACCGCTGGAGCTAAAGGGCTGAAATTTTGACAGTGCATCCCTATAATGGCGTGGACATCCACTAAAAAGCGATTTTTCGAAATTCATCCCCTAAGGGGGTGAAATGGGGTTTATCCAAACCGCTGGAGCTATAGGGCTGAAATTTGGACAGTGCATCCCTAAAATGGAGTGGACATCCACTATAAAGCGATTTTTCGAAATTCATCCCCTAAGGGGGTGAAATGGGGTTTACCCAAACCGCTGGAGCTATAGGGCTGAAATTTTGACAGTGCATCCCTATAATGGCGTGGACATCCACTATAAAGCGATTTTTCGAAATTTATCCCTTAAGGGGGTGAAATGGGGTTTATCCAAACCGCTGGAGCTATAGGGTTGAAATTTTAACAGTGGATCCCTATAATGACGTGGACATCCACTAAAGAGCGATTTTTCGAAATTCATCCCCTAAGGGTGCGAAATGGGGTTTTTACAAACCGCTAAAGCTATAGGGCTGAAATTTTGACAGTGCATCCCTATAATGGCGTGGACATCCACTATAAAGCGATTTTTCGAAATTCATCCCTTAAGGGGGTGAAATGGGGTTTATCCAAACCGCTGGAGCTATAGGGTTGAAATTTTAACAGTGGATCCCTATAATGACGTGGACATCCACTAAAGAGCGATTTTTCGAAATTCATCCCCTAAGGGTGTGAAATGGGGTTTTTACAAACCGCTAAAGCTATAGGGCTGAAATTTTGACAGTGCATCCCTATAATGACGTTTACATCCAGTAATCCACTAAAGAGCGATTTTTCAAAATTCATCCCCTAAGGGTGTGAAATAGGGTTTTTACAAACCGCTAAAGCTATAGGGCTGAAATTTGGACAGTGCATCCCTATAATGGAGCGGACATCCACTATAAAGCGATTTTTCGAAATTCATCCCTTAAGCGGGTGAAATAGGGTTTATCCAAACCGCTGGAGCTATAGGGTTGAAATTTTAACAGTGCATCCCTATAATGACGTGGACATCCACTAAAGAGCGATTTTTCAAAATTCATCCCCTAAGGTTGTGAAATGGGGTTTTTACAAACCGCTAAAGCTATAGGGCTGAAATTTTGACAGTGCATCCCTATAATGACGTGGACATCCACTATAAAGCGATTTTTCGAAATTCATCCTTTAAGCGGGTGAAATAGGGTTTATCCAAACCGCTGGAGCTATAGGGTTGAAATTTTAACAGTGCATCCCTATAATGACGTGGACATCCACTAGAGAGCGATTTTTCGAAATTCATCCCCTAAGGGTGTGAAATGGGGTTTTTACAAACCGCTAAAGCTATAGGGCTGAAATTTTGACAGTGCATCCCTATAATGGCGTGGACATCCACTAAGAAGCGATTTTTCGAAATTCATCCCCTAAGGGGGTGAAATGGGGTTTACCCACACCGCTGGAGCTATAGGGCTGAAATTTTGACAGTGCATCCCTATAATGGCGTGAACATCCACTAAGAAGCGATTTTTCAAAATTCATCCCCTAAGGGTGTGAAATGGGGTTTTTACAAACCGCTAAAGCTATGGGGCTGAAGTTTGGACAGTGCATCCCTATAATGGAGTGGACATCCACTATAAAGCGATTTTTCGAAATTCATCCCTTAAGCGGGTGAAATAGGGTTTATCCAAACCGCTGAAGCTATAGGGTTGAAATTTTAACAGTGCATCCCTATAATGACGTGGACATCCACTAAAGAGCGATTTTTCGAAATTCATCCTCTAAGGGTGTGAAATGGGGTTTTTACAAACCGCTAAAGCTATAGGGCTGAAATTTTGACAGTGCATCCCTATAATGGAGTGGACATCCACTATAAAGCGATTTTTCGAAATTCATCAGCGGGTGAAATAGGGTTTATTCAAACCGCTGAAGCTATAGGGTTGAAATTTTAACAGTGCATCCCTATAATGGCGTGGACATCCACTAAGAAGCGATTTTTCGAAATTCATCCCCTAAGGGGGTGAAATGGGGTTTACCCACACCGCTGGAGCTAAACGGCTGAAATTTTGACAGTGCATATTTATAATGAAGTGCACATTTACTAAGAAGCGATTTTTCGAAATTCATCCCCTAAAGGGGTGAAATGGGGTTACCAAACTACTGGAGCTACAGGGTTGAAATTTGGACAGTGCATCCCTATAATGACGTGGACATCCACTAAGAGGCGATTACTCGAAATGCACCCCCAAAGGGGATGAAATGGGGTTAACCCAAACCTCTGAAGCTGAAGGGCTGAAATTTTGACAGTGCATCCCTATAATCATCATTGCTTCATAATTTCTTACATCCACGTAAATAGGCGAACAAACTTAACGAACGTTCGTCAAACCCTAAAATGTCACTTTTCTTGATGACATATACATGCCAATCTCTGCTTCAAAACTTGCAGATTTGTTGGGCAGAGGTGATATTCGCAGCAATTTGTTTACCATATTTATTAAAAAAATGCACTATAATAAACCTTTTTTAGGGATAATAACAGCTGGCTTTTTTGTTGGTTTTTTTTAAGGAAAACATTGCACATAATAAACAGTTTTTAAAGGCGTTGCAAGGCACGCGGGTTTTATGCTAGTTCTATATATTTACATAACTCTAAATCAAAAATAATAAAATAAAGTCACACGCATAAACAAATAAATAAAAGCTTTTAATTAAAAAAAAAAAATCGTGCAAGTGATTATCGTAAACAATGTCTAAAACTCCAACGGAATCACTTTCCCATGAGTCATTGCTCGACATTCAAAATGCGTTGATCGAGCAAATGCACAAATTCATGGCGAATGTAAAGAAGGCGGCGATTGCGAAAAGAACACACGGGTTTTATGTGTCACGTGTGAACGGGTGACATGATTTGTGGCAGCAATTCGCGGCTAATGATCTAAAAATCAGCTAAACTTCCGAAAATACTAATCATGAGTACTTCACCCAAGATCTGTTCTCTAACCAAGAACAACTTTATTATGAGTTCAAAGGCGAACTCATTTTTTTTTATGTGGCAGTGCTAAGCTCAGGAATCACCCTTTGTACTACTAGTCCGTCATGTCATTTGTCACGTCATGGTGCAATGTCTAGCAGTAAGCTTAGTACGGGGGGGGGGGGGGGTTGGAGGGGTTATAAAGGAACGGGAGGGAATTGGAGAAGGTGGTGATGAACCCTGCGTTTGAACTCTTGGATGTTGTAGGAGCTCGGAAATACTGACTGCGAGAGATTATTCCACAGCCGAATTGATCTATTAACAAACGAATTCATATCTTGTTGAGTGCGTGAAAGGGGGAGTTGCAGGTGGAGGGAATGAGACGAGTGGGCTAATCTGGTGTTGCGGGTATAAGAATGCCGTGGAGGCAGGAGAGCGTTTAGCTCGGAGGAACAGTCACTATCATAGTAGCGATAAAATTTTGTCAGTGCTGCTACATTCCTACGGTGGCTGAGGGGGTCGATGGTGGAGCAAGCGGTATCGTCATCAATTAATTTAAGGGCCTTTTTTGGACCTTATCTAACCATGCCAAGGTGGTTATTGGAGCGCCGCCCCAAACGAGGGAGTTATATTCGAGAAGAGGCCGAATCTAAGATTTATAAATAACAGCACGGGCCGATGGCTGGAGGAGGAACTTACACCTCTTAAGAAATCCCAAGCACTGAGATCCTTGTTTGGCGATGTGGAATATGTGGTCATTCTATCGCAAGTCCTTGGCTAATGTCACGCCTAAGATGTGTAAGGATGGTTCGGCCATTAGTTGAACTTCATTCACTTTCAAGGGTGGAGGGGTGTTGAACTTCTTTTTGGAGATAAGACAATACTTGGTTTTGGCGGGGTTGAATTCAACACGATTCTTCTCTCCCCACTTTAGAATCAGTTCAATGTCGTTATTAATAGAGTTGGACATACGTTCGCGATCATCACTACAGGATCTGGCTTGAGTCTGCCTTGTATCGAAGCTGTACGAGTACCGTAAAGTACCGTCGTCAGCGAAGCTGAGAAGTGGGTTGGAGGGGATTGAAAGAAGGTCATTTATAAAGAAAAGGAATAGGGCCGGAGATAAGATTGACCCCTGGGGGACCCCCGTCGAGATCGGGTGGGATGCGGATTTGACGCCATCCAATATTACTTTGATTGAACGGCCGTAAAGGAAATTCTTGATCCACTTCTGTAGAAGTGAGTCGACTCCAATAGCTTTGAGGTTGGCTAACAGGGCTGAGTGCCAAACTCTATCGAAAGCCTTGGAGATATCTAGAGCAACCAGACTAGACTCGCCACATCCATGCAGACTACGGCTGAGGTGTTCTGTAAGACAGACTAAAAGATCGCCAGTGGATCTTTTCTGGCGGAAGCCATATTGTCTGTCGTTTAAGAGTAGGTTGGATTCTAGATATCCCATAAGCTTTTTGTTGATTATCGTCTCCATGGTTTTGGAGAGAATAGAAGTAATTGCTATTGGGCGGTAGTTTAAGGGGTCGCTGGCTTCACCTTTTTTCGGAATTGGCTGAACATGGGCAAGTTTCCAAGAGTCTGGGTAAACTCCGGAGGAGTATGTTAGGGCAAGAAGTTTGCGCAGAGGTTTAGCCAAAGGTGACGCGCATTGTTTTAAGACTATAGAGGGTATATTATCGGGTCCAGTGGATTTGTTGACATCGAGCTCCTTGAGGCACCTCGCGAGTCCTGAAGAAAACCCTGTCCATTAAATGAGCATTGTGCTCGAGAACTGGGGGTAGCGCATCAGTTTCGGATAGGGAAGAATTTAAAGCAAACAGAGATGCTAATAAATCGGCTTTGGCTTTTCTGTCTGTTATCACCTTCTTATCGTGAATGAATGAAGGAGTTGTAGATGCAGTGAAATTCTTCTTTATGGAACTTACCAAGGACCAGAAGTTTTTGCTACCAGAGGTTGCATTAAAGAGTTTACTTCTCAACTTACTGTCAAATGAATTTTTGACGTTCCTGATGGTGACTTTACAGGAATTTCTTAGTTTTATATACTCTTCACGGAGCGATTCACTCGGGGAGCTCTTGTAAGCTCGAAAGGCGGCTTCTTTGTTTCTGATTGCATTCATACACTCCTGATTAAACCATCTGTTTGGCCTAGGATTCACAGATTTGGTAGAATGAGGAATGAATAAATGCATTCCTGCCTGTATGATCCTGGTGATACGGATAGCGGCAGAGTAGACGTTTTTGCTTCGGAAACAGTGATCCCAGTCAGTGTATTGGAAATAATGAATAAGCCCTAGCCAATTGGCCTTCCCATTATGCCATTAAGTTTTCCTAACTGGCTAAGGAGGGCTGTGAAATTTCAGCTAGTGCTGACTAATAGACCAAGAGCTAGTGAGCCGTCCGAATAACGGTGTGTCTGTAAGGCTAGAAATTCTTATGGTGATGAGTCATAGTTGCCTAAGTACAATAACCATCGCCTGGCACGCCTCAGCCCTGCACGTCATCAACCCCTATATTTTTGAAAGTGTAGGAAACATTTGAAAAAAAAACTTGTTCCTGTAAGCTTGAAATTTTTTTACCATTTTGTTTATTTGTTATTAAGTTCAAAAAAAAATTAACAGGCGTTTTCGATGAGCACAAGTACCTGACAGGTGAGCCTGAAGGTGTATTATGTGTAAATTAAAATAAACTTTATTCTGTAAAGTTGAAATTTACAGATATGTTTCTTTAGACGATTTAAAGTAAGTTGGTACAATGACAGGCGGTTCTGGCTAGCGTAAGTCCTTGACAGGCGCGGAGAAAGATGAGTGCGAGTAAGAGGCGTAGCATGAAAAATCATATCGTTGATGCAAATTGCATTAAGTGAAAATAGAAATTATGGGTAAATATGGGACCCCAATGCAGGAAAATCCGGATTTTTGTTATATTTTATAATTATAGTAGATAGTTTTACGAAAATTTTAAGGTATCTCGCAGCGTCCTACGATGGTTTTTGGGGCTCTGGGAGGTAAAAATGTGGTTTAATTAAGCAAAAAAGAGGTTTTTTCCTGAGATTACATATAAAAAACGTCATAAATAGATGGATGTATAAATTGCGTGTTGTAAATAACTTTCACAAATTATTTTTATTTTTATTGGTATTTATTAACTCTTATAAAATTTGGGAATTTTCCAAAGGACCATTGGTCGCAGCGGATGTTTCCGGTTTTACGTAATAATTCTGAGTGCGGAATGCTGCCAGGGAGCCGTCTTTTATAGTGTGACTCCGTGGAAAAAAATGAGGCGATGTTGGGTGTTTACTTCCCGTGTTTTGGTAGCCGTGTCTTTCGGGTTACCAGTGTTACAGGCTCCCCCTCTGGAGCGGCAGACGTATCGGCGCTGCGACAGGAAGAACGATGTTGGGGCTCCTTGCGTTTTGGTCGTCCACGCTTTCTCAAAAGCCGAACTGGTTGTGGCGCTTCCTCACTGCTTCCGACATAAGGAGTAAGAGCGGAGGCGTGATAGGTTCCAAGTATGACATCTAAGTTGTCCTTATGTGCTACTTGGTATGCTGTGGCTCCTCGTTGCTTCACGATAGTATAAGGTCCATCACGTTTTGGCATGAATTTTGCTGTAAACTTGTTGTCAGCATTGCTTAAGGCGTGGGTATTAACCCAGACGAGGTCACCGACTTTATAAGAGGGATGTGCTTGTCTCGAACGATCTTTATAATTCTTTTGCCTCATTTGCTGGAGCTCGTGAGTTTCCTTTGCGAGCTTAAAAGCTTCCCTTAAACGATCCAACTGAGGACGAATCTCGAAGGCGAGGTGTGCTGAGGAAGTTATGCTGCGTAGGTCATGAGTGATGTCGTCCATGGTGCGAAGCTCTCGACCAAACATCAAATATGCGGCCGTGAAATTGGTGCTCTGGCAATGCATTGAATTCATTGCAAACCTTATAGCTGATAATTTGTTCGCCCAGTCGGTGTGGTCCTGTTCCACAAGGATGGATAGCTGAGTCTTAAGATCCCTATTTTTCCGTTCCACAGGATTTGCTTCCGGATGATAAACTGGAATCAAAGCTTGATGTATGTTTAATGCGCGAAGTAAGGACTGCATTATGGCTGATACAAACTGGACACCATTGTCGCTCAATATGCGTCGCGGAAAACCATAGCGAAGAAAAATTTCCTCTAATAGATATGTAGCGCAGTTGATAGCGGTTGCTTCTTTTAAGGCAACAAGTTGTACCCATCTAGTGGCGATATCCTCAACAACAAAGATCCATTGGTGCCCTTCTTGACTTCGTGGCAGCGGCCCAAATAAATCGATAGATAATACCTCGAACCGCTGTTGCATGGGTGGAGTCTGAACTAATCCATGTGGCTTGTAATTTTTTGCTTTATAGCGTTGACATTCTACACACTTCTTCACATGACTAATGATTTCTCTCCGCATTCCTGGCCAATAATATCGGGACGTGATTCTACTAATTGTTCGGTCAATACCATAGTGTCCGGCGGTGGGGGAATCGTGATATTCCCACAAAATTGATTCTCGTTTCTGAGAAGGGATTACTAATTGAGCGTCTTCTGATTCAGTGTCTTCTGAATATCTATAAAGAACCCCATTGTTTATCAGGTAACCTTTCTTTGTCCATTGAACGAAATCTTCATCCTGGTCCATGGATTCAAATGAGTTTATAATCTTCTGAAGCTCAGGATCTTTAAGCTGTTCCTTACGAAACTCTTCCGGGCTTTCTGCTGGTAAATCAATGTGAATACTGCATACCTCTTGTCCCGGTTGCGACAACCTTGAGAGAGCATCGGCTACCGTGTTTGTTCTTCCCGGAATGTAAGTTATATCAAGGATGTAAGGCTGCAATCGAAGAGCCCATCTCGCAAGACGTCCTGTTGGCGACTTTATTGATAGCAACCATTTCAACGGTTGATGGTCGGTTTGGAGGATTATTTTACTTCCTTCTATATAGCCTCTAAACTTATCGAGCTCCCAGATGATAGCCAATGCTTCGCGTTCGGTCGTTGAATAATTTTTCTCCGCATCCGTAAGTAATCGACTGGCATATTCAATGGGGTGTTCATCTTTTCCCTCCCCCTGGACCAAAACTGCTCCCAAAGCATAATTACTAGCATCTGTTTTAATGATGAATGGCTTTGTTTCGTCGGCTTGTTGTAAAACTGGTTCTGATGTTAATATATCTTTCAGCTTGTCAAAAGCTTGCTGTTCTTCTTGACCCCATGTCCATGATACAGTTTTCTTCGTTAACCTAGTGAGAGGTCGTGAAATTTCCGCAAATTGCGGTACAAATCTCCTGTACCAGGAACACGTCTGTATAAAGCTTAAGAGTCCTTTTACATTAGTAGGGGCTTTCCATTTCCTCACCGACTCGGTTTTTTCTGGATCTGTCCTTATACCTTCTTTGGTTAGTACATGTCCTAGATATTTGACGCTAGAACAGCAAAAGTTACATTTTTGGCGGTGCATTCTTAGCTTGAATTTTCGCATTAACTGAAAAGTTTTTCTTAAATCCTCCAAATGCTTTCGAAAAGATTCGGAACATATAATGATGTCATCCAGATAGCAAAGAATTAGAACATCTGTCATCTGGACGCGAAACCTATCCATCAACCGTTGAAAGGTTGCGGGCGCATTACGAAGTCCAAATGGCATCCGCTTAAATCTGAATAGGCCAAATGGGGTCACAAATTCGGTTTTGTCCTTATCCTTGTCAGCGACCTTGATTTGCCAATAACCTGATTGCAAGTCTAATGTAGACATGAACCTAGTTTTCTTAGCAGCGTGTAGTAGATCATCCATCCTGGGTAGTGGATAAGAATCAGGAACTGTCACGGCGTTTAGTTGTCTATAATCAACACAAACTCGTATACCGCCATCTTTTTTGGGGACCATAACAACTGGTGCAGCCCATGGTGACTCACAACTTTCAATGATATCTGTCGCTAGCATCTGATTCAATTCATTTTTCAATTGCTTTTGACGAGCGTATGATAATCGATAAGGCGCTGTGGTTATTGGTGGATGAGAACCCGTATTAATTTGATGAGATGCATAAGGGGTTGCTTCACCCTGAACTTGAAAAAGGTCGGAATGTTCATGCAGTAATGTTTTTAACTGCATTTGTTCGTTAGGCGAGATGTCCTTGGCTTCATTATCCCTTAGATCAAGCTCGATGCTAAAAATAGGAACTTTAGGATGTTTTGTCTTTTTTGCGTTGGGAATTGTATTGCTCTCCCTTTTCTGTGGTGAAAATGGTCGTATTGAGTCGGCAAAGATGTCATCTATAGCATTTGGGGAATACCTGTTGTCTTCTTTTACCTTGTTACCGGTTTTGAATGACTTTCTGGATGTTCTCGGTCTTACTGTGGGTTGACTTTCAGAGAAAGGAACTTGAGACAGATAAGCCCGATTTTGTTGAAAAGTATTTTCACTATAGTAATCAAAAATTTTATTTGGCTGATCCATAAAATGCCATGACCTCTGGCCCAGGTTGACAATTATACCTGATTGCTCTAAAAAGTCAATACCAAGAAGTGTTCTATTGTCCTCGGCATCTGGCAAAACTACGAATTGAATTGTCTTTTGTCGATTACCAATTATAATATTCACTTTTGTTACGAGAACTTCTTGTTTGTTTGTTTGACCATCTGCCAATGTGATATCGGCTACGACTTTGCTAAATTTTATTCCTTCCTGTTTTAAATGTTTAAAGAGTGATGTACCGGCAACACTTATTTTGGAACCAGTGTCCATATAGGCAATACCGTCAATACCACAAACACTTATAGGAATAGTTGGTATTCCTGTTGACATGGTGAGATTTAAAGAGTGGAATCCAGCTTTAAAGTTGGTAACATTTTTATTACAGGCGGGACAGTTGCTTCGAATGAATCCAGGATTACCACATCCAAAGCAAGCGACCTTATTTTCTTCTTCTTTTATTTTTTGACCCATTGATTCGGTTTTTAGAATTCCTTGTTCTTTTTTCTTTCTGCATTCATCTTCAATATGGCCATAATAACGACAAAAATTACATCGCAAGCGTTTTCCAGGAACGGCTGTACGTTGTGTTTCTTGCGCTTTTACGACTGGCTTCGTGTTTTCCTTGGAATTGGTTTCCTCCAGTATAATCTCTATTTCTCTTGCCTTGCTCAAGAGCGTTTGAAATGAGGTTATTTGGTTTCTAGGTAAATGTCTCCTAATTTTTATATTAAGCAAGCCGTAAACAAAATCAATTTGTTCTTCTTCCGAGTGCCGTGAAGGGGGCAATTGTGAAATAAGGGCACGCTTTTCGCATACAAACGCATCTGTTGGCGTTTTGCTATCTTGCTTTTTCTCAAATAATTCGACGTACACTTTATAGGCAGGTTTGGTGGGTGCGAAAGAGTTTCTTAGTAATATTATGGCATCATCCCATGTAGCAATATTATTTTTGACTCCTTGCCACCATGTTGCTGCAAATCCTTCAAGTAGGAGAGGAAGTCCGCGTATGGCTTCTACATCTGAAATATTTTCAATGTCCTTATAAATTGAGGCCGAGTTCACAAATTCCTCAACTTTGTCATGGTTGCGTTCCCCTGAGAAGCGCACGGTGCATTTGCTAAAACTTCCTGGTCCGCGGCTGTTAGCACTGCCAATGGACGCGAGAAGTGTTTGAAATTGGTCTTCCGATAGCGACATTTTTCTTGCCACTTTCCGTCTGGACATAAATTTCGTTATTTCTATTTAGTTCTTCTGTTTTTTTTTTTTTTTTTTTTACGAATTACGTATAAAGTCTTTTGCTCGGACGCCACTTGTAAATAACTTTCACAAATTATTTTTATTTTTATTGGTATTATTAACTCTTATAAAATTTGGGAATTTTCCAAAGGACCATTGGTCGCAGCGGATGTTTCCGGTTTTACGTAATAATTCTGAGTGCGGAATGCTGCCAGGGAGCCGTCTTTTATAGTGTGACTCCGTGGAAAAAAATGAGGCGATGTTGGGTGTTTACTTCCCGTGTTTTGGTAGCCGTGTCTTTCGGGTTACCAGTGTTACAGTGTTTATATATAAATTATATATAAAGACAGTCGGAAAAGGGGGACATAATAGATTTCTTGACGCTATAATAAAGAGAAAAATCGTCGGAATTCAATGAATGTGTTTTAGATAAAATTGGTCCAGGGCAACAGGTGGTAAAAAGCTAATAATAGTAGCGAAAACACGTTTTTCACGTTTTGGATACGAAAAAAATGTTGTTTTGGAAAACAAAAAAATACTATAATAGTGCTTAAAAAGACGAAAATTGTGAGTTTTGGACCATTGATATCGGCCAATAGGTTTTTGCAGCAAAATTCAAAAACCATTAAAAATTGCCGTTTTTTGACATTTAATTATAGGGAGTGTAATTATCGTAGAAATAATATATATATATATATATATATATATATATATATATATATATATATATATATATATATATATATACAACAGCTAGGTTGTGTGACAGCTCCTTCCTACTTCTCTGTCTTACTCTTTCTACTCTCTATCTTCCGGCTAGAGCTGCTGTTCGACATTCTATACGAAAAAAGAGATTGTCGAACAGTACAAAGGGGCTTTCCCTAAGCCTCTAGTCTACCACATAAAAAAAAGAACCTTGCGTCAGGGCTTAAATTGTGGCCACTGATGGTGCCTACCTACAATTTCTAGGACCACTGTTGGCCTTGTTCAGCCTTTTTTTTGTGAAACAGGTGTTTTTACATTTTTGAGATTTACTCGAAAATTTACCATTATTTTTTCATGATATTTTTATTGCACTCCATCTATTTATGACGTTTTTTATATGTAATCTCAGGAAAAAACCTCTTTTTTGCTTAAATTAAACCACATTTTTACCTCCCAGAGCCCCAAAAACCATCGTAGGACGCTGCAAGATAACTTAAAATTTTCGTAAAACTATCTACTATAATTATAAAATATAACAAAAATCCAGATTTTCCTGCATTGGGGTCCCATATTTACCCATAATTTCTATTTTCACTTAATGTAATTTGCATCAAAGATATGATTTTTCATGCTACGCCTCTTACTCGCACTCATCTTTCTCCGCGCCTGTCAAGGACTTACGCTAGCCAGAACCGCCTGTCATTGTACCAACTTACTTTAAATCGTCTAAAGAAACATATCTGTAAATTTCAACTTTACAGAATAAAGTTTATTTTAATTTACACATAATACACCTTCAGGCTCACCTGTCAGGTACTTGTGCTCATCGAAAACGCCTGTCAATTTTTTTTGAACTTAATAACAAATAAATAAAATGGTAAAAAAATTTCAACCTTACAGGAACAAGTTTTTTTTTTTTTCAAATGTTTCCTACACTTTCAAAAATATAGGGGTTGATGACGTGCAGGGCTGAGGCGTGCCAGGCGATGGTCATTGTGCTTAGGCAACTATGACTCATCACCATAAGAATTTCTAGCCTTACAGACACACCGTTACTCGGACGGCCCACTAGCTCTCCTACTATAAGCAGTGGCCCGAATTGCCGAGAGGTGAATCTACTTCGACCGAGTACCGAACTGGATGAGAATTGAGAAAAAGATCAGGGAGATAGATTCATCAGCAACATCAGGGACTCTCGTGGGATGATCCACAATTTGATGTAAATTATTATTGGTGGCTGCAAAGAGCTCGACGTCCTTGCCAGAAACACTGGTGCCATTTGAGTAAGTCAGCCAGTTTGCGTTATGAACATTGAAATCACCCGCAACGATAATTTCACACTCAGGATTGGACGACAAAAATCCCGAGATTTGTTCGGAAATAGTATCAAATGATGAAATGGAGGCTTCGTTACTTATGTTAGGACTTCTGTATAGGAAGCAGAAGAATTTGACGTGGCTTTTGAAAATGATTTTAATCCAAAGATAATTAAAATCTGAAGTCGTGCTTGAAAATATTTTATAATAAGCCACGTCCTCCCTAACATAGATGGCAGTACCCCTATGGGGGGAGAGATTGTGCACTAAAGTGTATCCCGACACCTGGTAATGACCTAAGTTATTATCGGGTGATATTTGGGTTTCACTCAGTGCGAAGATTGGGGGTTTATAATTAGATAAGTGGGGCTCAACAAAAGAAAAATTCGCATGAAGTCCACGAATATTACAAAAGTCAATAACAAAGCATGACCTGTAACGGTACTTCGGTTGCGCCGGCTCATTCGCCACATTCTCTAGGATATTTCCCGAAATTACATCTGCCGCAACCATCAGAGTCGATAAAATTTGTTCGCGTCAAAGTGTTATGCCTTTTGAGACGGGACAAATTTCATCGACCGACAAATTTCGGGCGCGACACTTGCTGGTCCGGGATTCGGGTTTCGGTAGGGGGAGTAGTCCATTCAAAACGCGCGTTATGGTGTTCCAAAATAACACCGTTAAGAAAATCGAACCCTAAAGGTTTTTGGGGTCGCTGATCACGAAAATCGAGGTCCCGCGGTCCTAAAATTAGGGCGTCACCCCTTTTTAGGGGGTTTTCACGATTACTTCAGTAATAATGAAAACTAATGCGATGAAATGCACTTTTTTTAATATTTATTTGCGAAGGTGGTTGATTTATACTAAATTAAGGCGAACTTAATGGTAAGGGGTACTCCTAAAGGGTTGAAAGAACCCCTAAATTGGCGAAAAATGGCAAAAATTGTAAAAACAAAATTCCCAAGTTTATGCTTCAAATTCGATTGTGGGCGTATTGTCAGGCAAAAATAAATTATTTTCAACCCTTAAGGGGTTAAAACTACCCCTACAATATAGTTCATTGAAAACGAGAGGGGGGGTGTTCCACAATAACACCGTTAAGAAAATCGAACCCTAAACGTGTTTGGGGTCGCTGATCACGAAAATCGAGGTCCCGCGGTCCTAAAACATGGGCGTCACCCCTAAAATTCAAAAAATTCAAAAACACCCCTTTTTAGGGGGTTTTCGCGATTATTTCAGTAATAATGAAAACTAATGCGATGAAATGCACTTTTTTTAATATTTATTTGCGAAGGTGGTTGATTTGTACTAAATTAAGGCGAGCTTTATGATAAGGGGTTGTCCTAAAGAGATGTAGGGGTAGTTTTAAATATTAAAAAATTATTATTATTTTTTTTTAAATATTAAAAAAAGTGCATTTCATCGCATTTGTTTTCATTATTACCGAAATAATCGCGAAAACCCCCTAAAAAGGTTTTTTTTTGCATTTTTAGGGGTGACGCCCTAATTTTAGGACCGCGGGACCTCGATTTTCGTGATCAGCGACCCCAAAAACCTTTAGGGTTCCATTTTCTTAACGGTGTTATTTTGGAACACCCCCCCCGCGTTTTGAATGGACTAGAGCCGGGGTACTTACTTCTGCTGTTCGTCGGTCGCGTGTCTTGTCTGTTGAAGGGTGAAGGCTTTTGACTGCGGCGCGAGAATTTCTATTGTTCACTTTTTTGTTTTTATTTATATTTCACTGCTTTAATGGAAGAATTTATATGTGTGTGGTTCTGCGATGTTCTCACTTTTCACTGCTTTTTAAAGTTTTTGGGATCTGATTTTTTTATTTAGTGCAATTCACGCCGCGAAAATAGGGACCGGACCAGCAGACGTCCGCACTCCTTGCTGTCCCAGACAGACTCATGTATCGAGGTTAGAACAACCTGCAAATACGTCCAGGCATAACCAGGACGGTAATACCACATTATCGGCATCCACATCTGGCAAAACTCATACCAGCTTGCCTAGAATCTCATTACCCACCTTCTCAGGGAACTACAACGATTGGATCAGTCTCCGAGATTTATATCTTCTGTAATTCATCAAAATTCGGATCTGGAAAACGTGCAAAAGTTTCATTATCTCAAAACAACACTGACTGGTGACGCTGCTAACGTGATAAAACAGTTCAGTGTCACCAATGCAAATTACTCATCCGCCTGGAAGGCATTGACCGAGCGGTATGAAAACACCCGAGTGCTAGTTTTTTCATTATTACGCACGTTTACGTCACAACAAAAAATTACCGCTGAATCAGCAAGTGCCATTAAAGGTCTACTTGACACCACGAGCGAAGCTTTAGCGTCACTGGAAAATTTGAAAGTAAATATTTCAAATTGGGATCCCCTCGTTATTCACCTCCTGGTTCAGAAACTGCCTCCAGAAACACACAAAGCTTGGGAGGAATCCATTGGAGACAGCTATGACGTTCCGACATGGCCATCATTCAAGAAATTTCTTGAAACTCGTTTCCGCACTTTGGAAGCGATAGGGTCAAATAAAGCCAAAGAAAAACGCGCAGACGGCCATAATAACACCTCCAAAAATCTTATACAAAATTTTTTCAATTCTAATTCAGCTTGTGAGCTATGCTCTGAAAATCACAGGCTACGCTCATGTCCCCGATTCCTGAAGTTAGACGTGAGAGCAAAATTAAAAGTGGCCAAGGCTAAAAAATATTGCCTCAACTGTCTAGGTAAATACCATGCTTTAAGCAAGTGCTTAAGCAAAAACAGGTGCAATGTATGTAAACAAAAACATCATACATTACTACATTTATCAGGAGGTAAATCTCAAAATGTACCGGGAAATCAAAGTCACGTAGGTAATGACTCCAGATCTATCCGAGCATCACCTCCCATCCATGACACCAACAACCACACGGATGCAGCAACTCCCAATATACTTACACATTTTATTAATGAAAGAAGGCAAGTACTACTAGCTGCAGTCATTGTTTTCATCAAAACAAAACAAGGACTTCAGAGTGTGCGAGCTCTGATAGATCCCGGATCGCAAGCCACCTTTATCACAAAAGCCGTTCTACAACGCTTGAAAATTAAAACGACGTCGACAACCGTCAGAATGTTTGGTCTTATGAACACTGAAACTGCCAATTCCCAAAAAATCTCGAAATTTATTATTCAGGATACAAATGCGAATAATAACATCGAAGTCAACGCAATAGCTTTGGATCAACTCACCGAGCTCTTGCCATCGACAAAGATCAAACTACAAAAATGGGGTCATCTCCAGGAATTGAAATTAGCCGATCCTGCATTCAACATGCCGGGAAAAATCGACTTGCTCATAGGAGCAGATATCTATCCCTCGATCCTACTCGATGGATTAAAACTTGGACCTAATGGTTCACCTACAGCTCAAAATACCATTTTTGGGTGGATATAAACAGGTCCAACGGGTAATCAGAACGCGACCAACAAGGTTGAGATAGTATCATATGTCAACACTGTAGATGACTGTCTATTTGATATAAAGAAATTCTGGGAAATCGAAGAATGTTCATTGCCTAAAGTCGATACTCCTGAAGACACCTTCTGTGAAAGCTATTTCGCAAAAACTCATTACCGAAAGTCGAATGGTTCCTATGTAGTTCGTTTACCATTTAAGGCTCTTTTTGAGAAAAATCAAGTGATGCTTGGCGCATCCCGTCAAATTGCACTTAGGCGATTGATACACAGTGAAAAAGCGGCAGAGAGAAAAGGTATGTTGCAAAATTACAAAGAAGTGGTAAAGGAATATTTAACTCTGAATCAAATGGAAGAAATCACTGCAAATGAACCCGGGGGGAGCCTTGGAAAGGGAATTATCTACCACATCATGCGGTTTTCAAGGACGCCAGCACCACTACAAAGTTGGATCAGGCATAGCCCTTAATGAATCCCTACTAACGGGCCCAGCTTTACAGCAAGATATCACCACTCTTCTATTGGATTGGAGATTTCACAGGTATGTTTTTTCTGCGGACATTGAGAAAATGAACCGACAGATTTGGATACATCCCGATGATGTGGATTATCAACGCATATTATGGCGGCCCACACCAAAACATGCTATCAAAGACTATCGCCTTTTGACCGTCACTTTTGGAGTTTCGTGTGCACCATACCTAGCCATCCGAACGCTACATCAATTAGCGGAGGATGAAAAATCGACATTTCCTAATGCTTCTGAGTGTTTACAAAATGGTTTTTATGTCGACGAAGTACTTTTTTTTTATGTGAAATACTAGAGTCTCAGGAAACGCCCTTTATACTGTGTCGACAATCTATTTTCTTCATATAGAGCGCAATGTCGAACAGCAGCTCTAGTCGGGGAAGGAAGGAGCCGGTAGAGACACGATAGAGGAAGTAAATCTACTCAAACATGAACTAAAAGCACTTTTAAATAAAGGGAAATTTCCCTTGAGAACATTTTCAGCTAACCACCAGGACATATTAACAGATTTACCCAAGGATGAAATATCCACAGAAGCACTCTTGCAACTACAAGAGGATCCCACTATAAAGGCGCTTGGCTTATCTTGGCATCCACAAGATGATGTTTTTCGCTATAAGCTGAACATAAATTTGGCGGGGCCTCTTACAAAACGACAAATTTTATCAAAAATTGCTAAACTATTCGATCCTCTCGGCTGGTTGAGCTCTGTTATTATCTCTGGGAAAATGTTAATACAAAAACTATGGTTGGCCAAGGTAGATTGGGACGCAAATATTCCCGACACCCTCAAACAAGAATGGCACAACTTTACAGATACACTACAAATAATTGAAAGCATCTAAATACCTAGGTGGATTAATTATCTGGCTTCCGCAAAAATCGAATTCCATGGGTTTTGTGACAGTTCCGAACGAGCTTATGCTGCTGTAATATACGCAAGAGTTCAGCAAAGCGACGGGGCAATCAGTACTCATCTGCTTTTATCAATGCGCCTCACCTTTGGCTAAACCTCTGCGCAAATTATTTTCCCTGTCATATTTCTCCGGAGTTTATCCCGACTCTTGGAAACTTGCCCATGTTCAGCCCATACCGAAAAAATGTGATTCCAGCGATCCCTCCAACTACCGCCCAATAGCAATTACTTCTATTCTCTCCAAAACCATGGAGACGATAATCAACAAAAAGCTTATGGGATATCTAGAATCCAATCTACTCATAAACGACAGACAGTATGGCTTCCGACGAAAAAGATCCACTGGCGATCTTTTAGTCTGTCTTACAGAACACCTCAGCCGTAGCCTGCATGGATCCGGTGAGTCTAGTCTGGTTGCTCTGGATATCTCCAAGGCTTTCGATAGAGTTTGGCACTCAGCCCTGTTAGCTAAACTCAAAGCTATTGGAGTTGACCCACTTCTACAGAAGTGGATTGAGAGTTTCCTTTCTGGCCGTTCAATCAAAGTGGTATTGGATGGCGTCAAATCCGCACCCCACACGATCTCTGCGGGGGTACCCCAGGGGTCAATATTATCACCGGCCCTATTTCTCATATTTATAAATGACCTTCTTTCAATCCCCTCCAACCCACTTCTCAGCTTCGCTGACGACGGTACTCTACGTTACTCGTACAGCTTCGATACAAGACAGACTCATGCCAGATCCTGTCTTGATGATCGCGAACTAATGTTCAACTCTATTAATAACAACATTGAACTTATTATAGAGTGGGGAAAAAAGAATCGTGTCAAATTCAACCCCTCCAAAACCAAGTACTGTCTTATCTCCAAAAAGAAGCTCAACACCTCTTCACCCTTGAGAGTGGATGGAGTTCAACTAATGGCCGACCCATCCTTACACATCTTAGGCGTGACATTAGCGAAAGACTTGCGATGGAATGACCACATATTCCAAATCGCCAAACAAGCATCCCAGTGCTTGGGGATTTCTTAAGAGGTGCAAGTTCCTCCTCCAGCCATCGGCCCGTGCTGTTATCTATAAATCCTACATTCGGCCTCTTCTCGAATATAACTCCCCCGTTTGGGGCGGCGCCCCAATAACCACCTTGGCATGGTTAGGTAAAGTGCAAAAAAGGGCGCTCAAATTAATTGATGACGACACCGCCTGCTCCACCATCGACCCCTTGAGCCACCGTAGGAATGTAGCAGCACTGACAAAATTTTATCGCTACTATCATAGTGACTGTTCCTCCGAGTTAAACGCTCTCCTGCCTCCACGGCAATCTTATACCCGCAACACCAGATTAGCCCACTCGTCTCATTCCCTTCACCTGCAACTACCCCTTTCACGCACTCAACAAGATATGAATTCGTTTGTTAATAGAACAACTCGACTGTGGAATAACCTCTCGCAGTCAGTATTTCCGAACTCCTACAACATCCAAGAGTTCAAACGCAGGGTTCATAACCACCTTCTTCAATACCCCCCCGTACCTTTTAATCCTTAACCTATACCCCCCCCCCTCATCCCTCCACCGTACTAAGCTTACTGCTAGACATTGCACCATGACGTGACAAATGACATGACGGACTAGTAGTACAAAGGGTGACTCCTAAGCTTAGCACTGCCACATAAAAAAAAAAAAAAGATCAAGTCACTCCCACGTTTAGAATTATGTGGGGCTCACCTACGATTCAAGCTGGTTAAAAAACTTCGAGACAATTTACGAAGAACCGCCCCAGTTTATCTATGGACAGACTCCACTATTGTCCTCACGTGGCTGACCAATCATCCAAACCGGTGGAAGACATTCGTTGCCAACCGGATCGCGGATATCCAGAATAACTGTCCAGAAAATATTTGGCGACATGTTAGATCCGAACATAGCCCCGCTGACCTAGCATCACGAGGAGCCACTAAAGCAGATCTGATTTCCCGATCTCTTTGGTGGGAAGGGCCAGAATGGCTTCGGGAACCTGAAACAGAGTGGCCCCAAATATCTTACCATCAAAAGCCGCCGAAGAAGAAATGAAAAGAGTTAAAACTTTTCAGGTTAACGTGGAAACTGAAAACATAATAGATCGATTTTCTAATTTTACCAGAGCATGTCGCGTAATAGCCTACTGTCGGCGATTCTGGAGGAAGAATCGCTCCCCTTATCTCACTACAGAAGAAATTCAGGAGGCCAAATTAACCCTGATCAGGCGGAGTCAATTGCAGCATTATCCTGACGAAATAATAAGTCTGCGGAAAGGAGAAAGCATCAACAAGAGAAGTAACTTACTTTCACTAAATCCATTTCTAGACGACCAAGATGTATTACGGGTCGGAGGGCGTTTAGAGCATGCAAACCTACCCTTCGAAGAAAAGCATCCAATCATCTTGGCTTGTTCCTCAAGGCTCGCAGTCTTACTTATCAGACATATCCATCAAGTTACCATGCACGGCGGCCCGAATCTCACACTTACGACTCTGAGGAAAACTTACTGGATACCTAGAGCAAAATCCGTCATTAGAAACCAGTGGCATCAGTGCATCATTTGCTCGCGATGGAGACAGCAGCCAACAACGCAAATAATGGGCAATTTACCTAAATTACGAACTGAGTTAACGAGACCCTTCGCTACAGTCGGCATCGATTTCGCTGAACCCATTAACATAAAATTAAGTCAGAAACTCAAAGACAGCCAAAGCGTATATAGCAGTTTTTGTGTGTTTCGCTACAAAAGCTCTACACATAGAAGCGGTATCGGATCTGACATCCGAAGCATTCGTCGCCGCACTGAGAAGGCTTTTCTCTAGACGAGGTGTTTCAAGAAACATTTACACTGATAATGGAACCAACTTTGTAGGCGCTTCCAGATCATTGGATAAAGAAATAGAAGGTGTCTTGAAAAACAACATCCCAATAGCTGCAGAAAAGTATGAAAATCATAAGGTTAACTGGCATTTTATCCCACCAGCAGCCCCGCATTTTGGTGGATTATGCGAGGCTGGCGTAAAATCTATCAAATACCACCTACGCAGAGTGATTGGAGAAAGTTTATTAACGTTTGAGGAAGTAATGACGACTCTCACCCAGATCGAGGCAGTTCTTAACTCCCGTCCATTGCGTCCACTTTCTGAGAATCCGGAAGACCTTACGTGTTTAAAGGTAGAAACAGATTGGCGCGACAACTTTTGCCGCGCCGCTCGACGGATTTTAGATTCCGCCTTAGCTAACAGATTGGCGCGGCGCGGACAATTTAACGGAATTTAACGGCCGATGGAATTTAAATAAATGAATTTGAAATTTTTAATGTAAATATAATTTAATGAATTTATTTTGAACTTTTTTAATTAGGTATTTATTATGTGAAAACACATGATCCTTAATAATAACTGTGCTCTTACCTAGAAATAAAAATTTAAGCTATTTTCAATATTTTCGTATATTGTTTTTTTTTTCAATATTTGAATAAAGCAAAATTTACTTGGAATTAAAAGAGGAAGAATTGAGGTGTTAGATAATATTTTGCCATTTACAGAAAATTACCTGAAATTTTAAAACTAAAGGGTTTTATTTGAAAGAGGGTGGTTCCATGACTTGTTTTATGGCACTAAATTAGATAATTTTACCTTCAAGTAGGAGATGGGCGGTTTGTTTTTTTACATTGAACTGCATAATGACATTTTCCCATGTACCCAAAATTACTTAGAATTTAAAAATTAAAGGGTTTGATTTGAAAGAGGGTAATTCCATGATCTGATTTATGATATTGTTCCGGCGACACTGAAAATCAAAAACTAAAAAAAAACCAAGAAAAAAGGAAATTAATAAAAAAAACACCAAATTTCACAATATTTTGCACTTTATTAAAATCAAACCAAAATTATATAAATCTACAAAAAATATATACAAACAAAAACACACACGTCAAGGGACAACACTAAACAACAAAAAAAAAACAACAAGAAATTCGTACCTGCAAATAGAAACGAATTATTAAATATAAATATTAAATTTTTACCTGTTTTTAAAAACCAAAAACCGACCAGAAAATCCATCCAAGAAGATGCCGAAATGCCGTCGGCAAATCGACATTCTGTAAATAAAAAAGATTACAAAAAAATCCACAACAGGTTCCACAAATTACTCACCTGACAACCCCAATGGAGTGATCGCCGGCTCCTCCTCGTTCATCCCCCACTAGAATCCTGAAAATATAGATAAAAATTAGTAAATAAACTAAAATTAGAATAAAATACTTACCAAAACAAACAACTCCATTTGACGTCTACGCGTCAGAGGAGAACAGCTGATCGGACATCGCACACAGATCTAGTACATAAACACGAAATTATGTACTTCGAGAACGAAGCCCCCTACTACAGAATAGCCTCAACCATTATTCAAAGAGAAATAAATACCGACGCACAGACGGCGTTAAATCAGATTGCTTTTAATCTTTCTAGAGTCTTGAACTAGAAGATAAAATCTGTATTGAGGTTTTAGCAATAAAGCAATTTCACAGCCTAAGTATCGAACTTAGCATTCTGGAAAGACAGAATTGAGGTCTTTTCCCAGTAAAGCCCGAATTAAAGACAGTTTTGAAGTCTTTAACACAGCAGTAACTTAATCACCAAAATTGATTTCAGCAGTTACTCTAACCAACCACAGAGGGACGAATTTGCGAAGAAACAAGGCAAAGCAGTCCAGCAAGCCACAACCAGGGCAGCAAGCAGCAACCAGGCAGCAAACAACAAGCAAATCCCAAGCGATTCCCAAGAAACGAAACCAGAGTGCAGCAACACAAAGGTTATTCCTGGCTGTTCTAATTGCAGAACACATCAGGAGAAACATCGATCGTCATCTGACAGATAGGTGGCGTTATCAATTAAGATATCAGAGCAAGCAATACTTTGGTAATTCTTATTTACAAACAAATAAAGAATAATTTACGAATTTTCAAGTACTAAATCACGAATTAATAACGAATTTAAGATTGAATTGAAATATTTTGGCAATTTGTTGAATTTTTATTGAATTTATATTTAAGAAAATCTAATAATTAATTGCGAATAAATAGTAATTTGGTTATTGGAAAAAGTTATCTTTTTATTGAATCACACCCTTCCGGCACCTTTTTATTGAGTCAGAAATTAAATTGCTAATTCTGAACAGATATTACATTATATAAGTTTACCTATAAGTAAACAATGGGCGATTTGTTGTTTACATTGGGCTGCTTAATGATATTTTACCATTCACCGAATATTACCCGAAAAATTAAAATAAAAGGGTGGGTTTGTTCGGAATTGTTTTTCCCATTTATAGGACCTGCCTAAAATCACTTAAATAGCTTAGTTTTAAAAATTCAAAGGTGCCAAATTGTGTATAATGTGTTTGTTTCTATTCAACAGCACTTGATCAATTGAGACAATATTTCACACAGGCAATATAAATAAAGCGAAATGGTTAATTACCTCTCGTAAATACTTCTTTAAAACAGAGAAGGGCGAGAAACCCACCAGGTAGTTTTTAAACCCTTTATTGTTTATGACTATACTCAGCAAATAAATAAATTGCTCATATAAGAATGAAGATGACTCAAGAATCTGGTCGTCAGGGTTTTCCCGTATTCGCATTTTATGATACAAGAGCCTGAATGGGTGTGTAACATCTTGTCATGGAGAAGGAACTTTTCTTGTTAACAAGAGAAAGAAACGGTCATATGTATGTTGTCATTCAGGGAAGTTTTGGATCAAAATTCTTTCGCCTCTTTTCTGTAAAACCTATTTTTGCCTATTTAATACCACCTGCTTCACAACCTGAAAGTTTAAACTATGTATATTACATCATTAGAAAGTAATAAAAAATTCTCCTTCCGCGTTTCCGCCTAAAATATCTATCATCAATATTTCCAGCTCGAGGGTTCAACGCATGTTTTAATTCAAATTTTATCTGACCAAAAACTTTAACTAAAAACTTTCCCAGAAATTAGTTTAATACTTTACTTTTACTTTGGCTCCTGTTTTTCCACCGGACCCGGAATTTTATAGTTTTTAATCCTATGTTAAATTCCTCTGGGAAAATATAAACATTTCACTAAAAAATAAACTTGAAGTACCTCCAAAAGCTTAAATTAACCGTCACATTGAGTTGCTAAATAGAGACAACATTTTTTTATTGTTGACTGTTTTTGTTTGATTTTATTACAATAATTAGTTTTAAATACCTGCAACACAGTCTTTTTTATGCTCCATAATTGGTAAATTTCTTTTTTGCCATTTTATAATAAATTGCATTAAAAAACTATAAATTTAAATAATTATTAGATAAAAAAAACTTTTTAATATAACACGTTTTTATAACGAACTAAAAAGTATAAAATAATGGCACTATCCCCATACAGATTTAAAACCTCAATCATATTTCTAACACCATACAGATAGTCCTGAAAATTTGTGATTGTGAATTTGTAATAGCTATGAAAATATATGTAAAATTTTAAACGAAAAACCGTGGGGCGTATATATTATTGATGCGAATGATTTCTCAACCCAGCTACTCTACACTCCTTACTATTGTCTATAGCATGCGCCCCACGTTTTTTCGTTTAAAATTTTACATATATTTTCATAGCTATTACAAATTCACAATCACAAATTTTCAGGACTATCTGTATGGTGTTAGAAATATGTTTGAGGTTCTAAATCTGTATGGGGATAGTGCCATTATTTTATACTTTTTAGTTCGTTATAAAAACGTGTTATATTAAAAAGTTTTTTTTATCTAATAATTATTATCTGCTTTTTAGTCTTGTGTGCGACATTTTGCAATCACTTTTTAACATGGTCATGATATTATGACGGATACATGTGGAAAATTGTTACCTAAATCTACTAATAATATACCAATCTTTTTAATTTTGATATTCCTGAAAATTAAAATGAAGGAGTAAGCTAAATTAATTTTATATGATTTTTATTTCAATATTAGCTGCATCTTTTTTTGATCATTTTTACTATTTTCACTCGTGAGTGCTCGCAACTACTCTTTTACTGAAAAGCGCTTAGCTGACTTTTGATTGTATTTAACTGCTTTCTTCATATAAAAACATTTATAAATTAAATTTGAGTCGTGATTATCTGAAACTTTTATCTTTCATTTTACTTTGAATAATTTACCGTATTAATTTAAATTATGTAACTGATACATGTGAAGGTTGTTGTAAAGTTAGGCAATCCACCAGTTTATGTCAGCCGCCAAGTTAAATTTACAATGACGTCATATAGCTTATTGTATTCTACTTATCACACCCTTTTCTGTAGTACCTACGTCGCGGGTGTTGTGATGAAAATGGTAAGCCGTGCTCTGAAGAGAATGGTAACCCACCCTCCTGAGGAGGTCGCCATGGACCTAATGATGTTCTGAGTATATTGTATTGCTTATGTTGTTTTACTTATCATACCCTTTCATTTGATACCCATGTCGAAAGGGTTCTGAAGAGAATGGTAACCGGCCCTCCTGAGGAGGTCGCCATGGATCTAAGGACATAGCTTATTGCATTACTTTTGATGCCCTTTCGTTTGATACCCATGTCGAGGGGGTTGTGAACGAAATGTTAATCCGTCCTCTTGAGATGGGCGCCATGGACCAAACGAAATATTGAGGATAATATATTGCTTATGGTATTCTACTTATCATACCCTTTCATTTGACACCCATGTCGAAAGGGTTCTGAAGAGAATGGTAACCCACCCTCCTGAGTAGGCCGCCATGGACCTAATGAGGTTCTGAGTATATTGTATTGCTTATGGTGTTTTACTTATCATACCCTTTCATTTGATACCCATGTCGAAAGGGTTCTGAAGAGAATGGTAACCCACTCTCCTGAGTAGGCCGCCATGGACCTAATGAGGTTCTGAGTATATTGTATTGCTTATGTTGTTTTACTTATCATACCCTTTCATTTGATACCCATGTCGAAAGGGTTCTGAAGAGAATGGTAACCGGCCCTCCTGATGAGGTCGTCATGGATCTGAAGACATAGCTTATTGCATTACTTATGATGCCCTTTCGTTTGATACCCATGTCGAGGGGGTGTGAAGAAAATGTTAATCCGTTCTCTTGAGATGGCCGCCATGGACCAAACGAAATATTGAGGCTAATATATTGCTTATGGTATTCTACTTATCATACCCTTTCATTTGACACCCATGTCGAAAGGGTTCTGAAGAGAATGGTAACCCACCCTCCTGAGTAGGCCGCCATGGACCTAATGAGGTTCTGAGTATATTGCATTGCTTATGGTGTTTTACTTATCATACCCTTTCATTTGATACCCATGTCGAAAGGGTTCTGAAGAGAATGGTAACCGGCCCTCCTGAGGAGGTCGCCATGGATCTAAGGACATAGCTTATTGCATTACTTTTGATGCCCTTTCGTTTGATACCCATGTCGAGGGGGTTGTGAACGAAATTTTAATCCGTCCTCTTGAGATGGGCGCCATGGACCAAACGAAATATTGAGGATAATATATTGCTTATGGTATTCTACTTATCATACCCTTTCATTTGACACCTATGTCGAAAGGGTTCTGAAGAGAATGGTAACCCACCCTCCTGAGTAGGCCGCCATGGACCTAATGAGGATCTGAGTATATTGTATTGCTTATGGTGTTTTACTTATCATACCCTTTCATTTGATACCCATGTCGAAAGGGTTCTGAAGAGAATGGTAACCGGCCCTCCTGAGTAGGCCGCCATGGACCTAATGAGGTTCTGAGTATATTGTATTGCTTATGGTGTTTTACTTATCATACCCTTTCATTTGATACCCATGTCGAAAGGGTTCTGAAGAGAATGGTAACTCACCCTCCTGAGTAGGCCGCCATGGACCTAATGAGGTTCTGAGTATATTGTATTGCTTATGGTGTTTTACTTATCATACCCTTTCATTTGATACCCATGTCGAAAGGGTTCTGAAGAGAATGGTAACCGGCCCTCCTGAGGAGGTCGCCATGGATCTAAAGACATAGCTTATTGCATTCGGCACATGATTCCCTTTCATTTGATACCCATGTCGAGACCCTTTCATTTGATACCCATGTCGAAAAGGTTCTGAAAAAAATGGTAACCCACCCTCCTGAGGAGTCTGCCATGGATCTAAGGGCATGGCTTATTGCATTTGTCTTATGATGCCCTTTCATTTGATACCCATATAGAGCGGGTTGTGAAGAAAATTGTAATCCGCCCTCTGGAGATGACCGCCATGGACCAAACGATAAATTGGGTATACTATATTGCTTATGGTGTTCTACTTAACGTACCATTTCATTTGATATCCATGTTGCAGGGTTTGTGAAGAATATTTCAATCCGCCCTCCTGAGACGGCCTCCATGGACTAAAGGTATGTACGATATTGCATTGTCATCACAGCTAAAGCTGTGTGCAAAATTTCACCATGATAGGATATCCGGAAGTATTTTAAAAATCGAATGCAAAATTTGTTCCGTGAAGAAAACAGTAATCCGTCCTCTATAGTCCTCCGCCATGGATCTAACGGTATAATGAGTATACCATATTGCATTGTCATCGGAGCTGAAGCTCTGTGCAAAATTTCAGGGTGATCGGGTAACCGGAAGTAGTCAAAAAATCGATTGCAAGATTTGTACCGGACAAACAGACAGACAGGAAAGCGAGCTAATAAAAACGTTTTAAAATAACCGCCACGAACAAATTGTCAATTTGCAGGCAGACATCAGTTCAAAGCAAAAAAAAAATTTGTTGTCTGTAAAGAGGGTTTACGGACGATAGTTTAACGTGACAACGCCATGAGACCGTGGTAGCTGTCTGAAATCTCCGCATGCCGTGGATGCCTCCGAATGGTTTGTCATAAAAGCCGGTAATCTGCTGCAGTCGGTAGTTGATTTTTTGAAGAATGGCTGAACTTAACATGCTGATCTCGTCGACGAAAACAGCTTTGACGCCAACGAACATGTTTCTGTAGGCTTGCAAATTTTCTGTGGATAAGAGTTTTGTCACGCGAGAAGTTGTGAGACGAAACGTTGAATGCACTGTAGTGCCACCAAGAGGTACAGCGGCTTTACCTGTGCTTGCACAGGCAATGTAGGCGTTGTTCATCGAGTTGTGCTCCTGAGTGTATCGGTTGACGTTTCCATAAGGCACTTTAATGTGTAAGTTTTTCCACAGCCCGCCGGACCGGTGAAGAAAATTTGTAGCGCTTCCAAAATGCCATCTCCACAACCATGTAATCGGTGAATGACTTCAAGGATGATCTCTGATCTCCCGTTGTTCCGGATTGGTGGTTCGAAGAAACTCGCAATACTGCTGCTTTGACATCACATTGCTGCGCTTTTTCACAATCGAGAATCCACAACAAATATTATTGTTGACAATTTTTGACAATTTTAATCAAATTTTTAAGATTACTACAATCAAATTTTTATTAAAATTACTACGGGACTTACGGGACTAACGGGACTAACGGGACATAACGGGACAATGAGTCATCATTTTTCGTGCATGCAGCCAGCGTTCATCGTTTTAATAGACGTTGTCACGTCAAAATGTGTACTAAATCAGCTCGTCATGGTTCGTACCACTGGGCGACCAGCGGCAGAATTCGAAATAGCTCGAATTTGTCCGCGCGACAAGTCGCCTCCGCGCCTTTGTGGTAGCATATATGGTGGTGCGTGTATTTTAATCGATTTTGCCGCCACGGACACCGCCTCCGCGACAAAATTCGCGCCAATCTGTTTGTACCTTAACACCAGCTCATTTTCTTATCGGCAACGCACAGTCGTCAATACCTGACACGGAATGGAATTCTTATCAGCAGTCTCACCTATCCAGATGGCAGTATCTACAAAAACTAAAATATGATTTTTGGAATCGTTGGCAGGCGGAATATCTTCATCGTTTACAACAACGACCCAAATGGAAGATTGAAGAGCCGTCGATAAGAGTTGGCACGCAAGTGCTACTTAAGGAAGAAAACTTGCCTCCTTCAGCTTGGAAACTAGCGCGAGTAATAGAATTGCATAGCGGAAGAGATGGTAAGGTACGAGTAGTTACGGTAAAAACCTCAACTAATCAACTGAAAAGAGCCATATCGAAGATATGCTGTCTGCCTTTTAAAAATTAAGTAGCACTAATAAATCAATTTATTAGATTAAGATGTAAATATACATATATTATCTATATACAACTACACACTAATTTAGGAAAACATCTCTTTCTCGCAGATCAAAGGAAACCCAGAGATTGCAAAATGTGGAAAATCGGCATTATAATTAGTTTGATTGGCAATGTTAGCTCTTTCATTGCTTACGACTGTGGTCATGAGCGAATAAATAAAACAGTGATTTCTTTATTAAATGTCGAACCATTCAATATTGAAAATCCGACTACTAAATACGAGGAGGATATACAGCTCTTAGAATTAAATGAAGTGACCTCTGTCCATATATACCAATGTAAAATTAATGTTTTGCAATCGGTGTATTATTGTGGTATATGCAGTCACCTTTCTGTGGTGCGGGGAGGGCTAAGTACCTTCATAATGGAAATATCTAAAGAAACCTGTATTAAAATACATCAATTTGGTACGTTAGAATTGCAAAACAACCGGGTTATAGCAGGTATCAAGACCAATTCATCCACCCGATTCACCGAAGTTATTGCTGGAACAGTTGATCCCAAATGCAATTGCCAAGGCACAACATACACCTATGGACAAACGTCGTGGAACGACGTGATAGTCATTTACGCCATGGAAGTGACCATGGACTACAACGGTAGTGCGCACTTGAATAATGACGAAATTATACTTCGTAACAATTTAGTATGCCCTTATATGAAGGGCAGGTGTATCGACACTGAGAACGGTATCAGTTTTTGGAATTTGCTTACAGATGTAGGATGTGAAGCTGTGGGTTATAATGTACTCTATCAAGGAAATGCTACCAAAGCACAAAGCTTGGATGTATATAGAAAAGAAACTCACACCATATACACAGTAAGCGTTGGAGAAGTCATTTTTGCACTAGAGACAGTAAAACCAATCTCGGTATGCCTCTATGACGGATATCAAACGGAGCATCCTCGTCTAGTCATTGTGAAGAAGTCACGACATGGTTACCCGTTTATTAAGAAGCCAATGAACACAAAAGGGGTGGACTTGTTCACTTATATCAATGCCAAATTTGTTTATGTAGAACGTCACATAAAGGCGCAAATCCAGACGCTCTACCTTAATCTCCTGAAAAGGAAATGTGAACTTGAAAGGGAGGTCTTAAAAACCCAGCTATTAGCAGCCCATCAACATCCCACAGAATTTGCTTTCATGAGAATGAAAGAGCCAAGGTATACCGCCATATCAAGAAGAGAAGTCCTCTACCTCATCAAATATCAAGCAGTCGAAGTTATAATCCGAAAAACCGAACGGTGTTTTAGCGAGCTCCCCGTCACATATCAAAATCGAAGCTTCTTCATCACACCGATAACACATCTGCTCCAAGAATTTGGTACGGAGATACCTTGCTCGTCGACCCTTACCTCAACTTATTTTATACACGGAACCTGGTATGGATTTTCGACACCGATCCATCGCTTAGAGTCACCCGAGTCACTAAAACCATCAGAAGATATACCGTGGAAATATAATGATCCTCATGAATTGATTAAATCTGTTATATACTCTTATGAAAGTGTCAATGACCTACGAAAGCAGATAATGTACCCTTCAGAACGTCAAGCAATTGAGAACATCGTTACCAAGGCTTTAGTCAGACACGACATAGATCAACAGGATATCAACATTCTACACCTCTTCTCGAATCATCATTTTACTCAAATATCGGAATATCTGTTTCAAACCTGGTCTATATTCTCAACTTTAGGTCAAGTATCTGCTGGATTCATTGGGTTGTGGCTCATAATACGCTTAGTTAAATACCTCATAGGGGTAGTTATCAACGCCAAGTTCATCTCTACACTCCGAGGAAAAAGCTGGTGACTACTCGCAGCAACGTGAAACACACTTACCACATATCTGGTGCATAAAGACTTGCGACAATCTTATCAAGAACCAAACATACAATTGACGTCGGTGTGCACCGAGTCACCTCAACAAGCAGCAGAGGAGACCAATGAACTTCCAACAAATGGAGTTCGAGAGTTAAGTAGCAGCACTGTGACATTAGACTCACTTCAACGGCAAACAAAAATATATCCATCACTAATTTCTAAAGCATAAACCAACTTGCATTGCATTTTTCTACATTTTATCCAAAAGCAAACTCATCTCTATTCCATATCCTTTATCTATATTCCTAATCTGGGGCGAGTCGGAGCGCCCATCAAATAACTCCTTGCACTAGGAATCCATTGTGGTTCGGAGGAAATGCCAGCCACATAACCTCATTTAATTAGTATATTTTTTTTTCTCTCTTTGAAATACAGATATTTCAAGGCGGCCCAAAATGTTCAACGTCCCGGTGAACAGCCCGTGGCTGTAACCATCAAATGTTCAACGTCCCAATTCAACAGTGAACAACCCGTGGCTGCAACCAAGTACGAGGCACAATTAGGTCAACCAATTCTGGAAACAACTACGCTCAGCATTTTGGAAACTGCGACAGGTTGTGACCGGCAATAACCCCCGGGTTCGTCGTTTCAATTGGCCAGCACGCACCTACCATCGTTGGGCAGTGAGGGCAGTGAGTACTACGCCGGCCGCCTCGATAGCAACACAATCTTTATCATTAAATATAAATTCGTAGATTTTGATTGGGCTTACGCAAACCGCTGGAGCTATAGGGCTGAAATTTTGACAGTGCATCCCTATAATGACGTGGACATCCACTAAAAAGCAATTTTTCGAAATTCATCCCCTAAGGGGGTAAAATGGGGTTTACCCAAACCGCTGGAGCTATAGGGCTGAAATTTTGACAGTGCATCCTTATAATGACGTCGACATCCACTAAAAAGAGATTTTTCGAAATTCTCCCCTAAGGGGGTGAAATGGGGTTTACCCAAACCGCTGGAGCTATAGGGCTGAAATTTTGACAGTGCATCCCTATAATGACGTGGACATCCACTATAAAGCTATTTTTCGAAATTCATCCCCTAGGGGGTGAAATGGGGTTTACCCAAACAAATTCAGTTCCGGCAATTAAAGGTTTGCCAGTTGAATCTACACCATAGCAGAGCAGCATCAGCAATGATGACGCGAGGCTTCATTGAGATGAAGCTGGATATTGCTCTCATACAGGAACCCTGGATCTACAAGGGTAGGATAAGGGGACTATCTGGGAGCTTTGACACTCTGTACGTTCCCAATGCGAATGAAAGAGTGAGGACGTGTGTGCTGGTGAAACACGGAGTGCAGGCGGTTTTACTGCCGCACTTGTGCACACCAGATCTCACAGCAGTACGCGTAGGTACTGGAAGTGGGGCTTTCATTCTAGCCTCAGCCTACCTTCCGTACGATTCGCCAGATCCTCCGCCCACCAGGGAGTTGGAAATTCTGGTTATTACCTGTGGCGAAAAAGGCACAGAGTTAATAGTTGGTTGCGACGCAAATGCACACAACACGGTGTGGGGAAGCACCAACGACAACCACAGAGGAGAGGCTTTGCTCGAATTTGTGGAATGCAACAATCTAGTTATTGCAAATAGAGGGGCAGAACCAACCTTCGTCGATGCTAGACGAAGGGAAGTCATAGATATAACTCTATGCAGCAACCGGATGTTGACAAGACTGACCAACTGGGAGGTGATGGATCGGACGACTATGTCAGATCACAGAGCCATTTCATTTGAGATAGCGTACGGAACCCCGGGCAGGGGAGACGGAATTAGAACAACGAGAATTCCCCGCAACACGGACACGTCTAGATATACTGAAATGTTGCGCAGGAGTCTTGGGGAGCGCGTGCCAAGGGCACCGAAAACCACAAGAGAAGCAGAGTGTCAGTTGCATGTCCTGCAGACAGCGATAGAGAACGCTTTTCGAGTGGCGTGTCCTCTTACGTCAGTGGATGACCATGATCCCACACCCTGGTGGTGTAGGGAACTGGAGAAACTGAAGAAAGAGGTCAGAAGGGTTTTCAACCAAGCGATGAGGTGCAATGACCCGGTTTCCTGGGGGAATTATAAAGCCAAGAAAAGAGAAATGAAACAAACTCTGCGACGACGGAAAAGGGAGTCGTGGAGGGACTTCTGCTCGAGCATGGAGAGCATATCTGAGGCCAGCAGACTTCAGAAAATAATCTCCAGGGACCCGGTCTCCAAAGTCGGACTCGTTTGTGACTCGTCGGGGAGGATGGGGGAGACGCTAGAGGAAACCAACAAGATCCTGATGGAAGTTCACTTTCCTGGCAGCTATATCTCGGGTAAATCTTGGGCTATTCGTAACAGAATGGCTACAAGGATGAACCGAGAGGAGATTAACGGGGTGGTGACAGAGGTAGGGGTGAGACGTGCAATAGACACATTCTCTCCCTTCAAGACATCGGGGCGTGACGGAATATTCCCTGCGCTGCTCCAATGGTCTAGCAACAGAATACATTCCGGCGGTGTGGAGGGAAACCAAAGTGGTATTTCTCCCTAAGCCAGGCAAGAAGGACTACACCGAGGCGAAGTCCTCCAGGCCAGTCAGCCTAACATCCTTTCTGTTGAAAACAATGGAAAGAGTGGTGGCAGACCACCTGGAGAGTACTATGCTAAGGAGGCACCCTTTAAGTAGAAGCCAGCACGCTTACCAGGCTGGCAGATCTACAGAAACGGCACTTCACCAATTGGTGCGAGTAGCCGAGGGGGAACTGCATACCGGAGTCATGGCGATGGCCGTAATTATGGACATCGAAGGCGCCTTCGACAAGATACAGTTCAACAAACTCAAAGACGCTCTGGTGAGGCGCGAGGTCAGCCCCATGATTGTAAGGTGGGTGGACAGCATGCTGAAAAACAGAGCGGTAAGGATTCAGACAGGAGACTCGCGGCTTCGAGGGAGGGTCAGCAAGGGATGCCCACAGGGCGGGGTCCTATCGCCCCTCCTGTGGAACATCACTGTGGACACTCTGCTCAGGCGACTAGAGGTAATGGGCGTGCATACCGTTGGGTATGCAGATGATGTAGCGATTGTGGCACGTGGCAAGTTTATGAGAACTACAGCAGATATCATGGGGAATGCACTCCAAGTGGTTGAGCAGTGGTGTACGGAACAGGGCCTCACCATAAATGCCGATAAGACAGACGCGCTAATCTTCACTAGGAAGATTAAAGATCTGGATTTTCAGCCCCTCATGCTTTTTGGATCGAAGATCAAGGTGTCTGGGATGGTCAAGTATCTGGGTGTATACTTGGACTTGCGACTAACCTGGAAATACCACGTTGAAGAGAAGATGAAGAAGGCGACAAGGGTGCTTCACCAGTGCAGAAGAGTATGTGGACTAAGGTGGGGTATCTCACCAAGGTTAGCATACTGGACATATACCATGATGATGAGACCCATCATAACTTATGCCTCGGTGATCTGGTGGACTATAGTCACACAGAAAACCGTCAAGAGGCATTTGGACAAGGTGCAAAGAATGGCCTGCGTAGGTGTGAGCGGTGCTTTCCGCACCACACCCGCCGCGGCACTAGAGGCGCTGTTAGGTCTGCTGCCGTTAGATCTCCAGGTGATGAAGACTGCGGCAGCCTCAGCGATTCGGATGAGACGGCATGCCGCATGGCAGGCGTCAGGAGCCTTATAGTCCAGTCAAAATAGACGAAAAAACGCCATAATTGGAAGATAATTCCGAAGTTGCTGAAAATTGGAACAGCCCTTAAAAACATTATTATACATAAGCTGTAGAGACTGCCACGCGATTGGACGACTGCAAACTTTTTTATTCAAGGTCAAAGGGTCAAAATATCAGTTTTTTGCAAATATATGCTAAACCGTACATGTTATCAGAAAATTGTGTTTACAACGTTTGTAGATTAGGCGATTATCTACAAAAAAATATTATACATTTTCTCGTAGGAATTGCCATTTCTGAGATATTGTCGTTTTAATAAGTTAAAATACTCAAATTCTATCATTCCCGACTTGTAAAGGTCATCAGAAATTTAATAAATCCTTTGTTGGAGTACGCGGCTAATATTTTCAGGGGTGATTCCTGGATGTCTTTGGAGAAAAAAATTGTTCTACAAAGGGCGGCTATCTCCACTATCCACTAAGATACAGGGTGATTAGGGAAAAAATTTTGTTTTTTCTTTTAATTTACTGAAATTTGAATAACTCCTAAAGTAATTATCATAAAGTAGCCTAATTGGGCTCATCTTTTAGGTAAATGTGTATTCTTTTATTTGAAATAAAGCACAGCAACCTGAGTGACTCCGTTCAAAAAATATGTAGGCTCAAACCAGTAGGCAGGCTAAGATGGTGCTTACGTTGCCGATTACCGCAGCCAGAAGAAGGATCCTGCATATGCAAAGGAGAACCCTCAGATGGTTGGTGGCACTGATTACAGGACATGGATGTTTCAGGTATCACCTAAAAAGAATGGGAATTCTGGAGGATGGCACCTGTCGGATGTACCTGGAGGAACCTGAGACGGCCACACACATAGTGTGTCACTGTCCGGCGGTGGCGAGAAAAATGGCTGCCATAACTGGACTCCATTGGATGGAGGACATGAGGCAGACTCCCTTCAATCAGCTGCTTGTGATAACTAGGGGAGTGGAAGCAAGGGAGCAATGGGACAACCCACTGCAACCCCAATAAGATGACTCTAGGCAGAGGGACGAAAAGGGACAAGGGCAAATAGTGGTCTGATTCGGTATCCATCGAATATATATATATATATATATATATATATATATATATATATATATATATATATATATATATAGATATATATATATATATATATATATATATATATATATATATATATATATATATATATATATATATTCGATGGATACCGAATCAGACCACTATTTGCCCTTGTCCCTTTTCGTTCCTCTGCCTAGAGTCATCTTATTGGGGTTGCAGTGGGTTGTCCCATTGCTCCCTTGCTTCCACTCCCCTAGTTATCACAAGCAGCTGATTGAAGGGAGTCTGCCTCATGTCCTCCATCCAATGGAGTCCAGTTATGGCAGCCATTTTTCTCGCCACCGCCGGACAGTGACACACTATGTGTGTGGCCGTCTCAGGTTCCTCCAGGTACATCCGACAGGTGCCATCCTCCAGAATTCCCATTCTTTTTAGGTGATACCTGAAACATCCATGTCCTGTAATCAGTGCCACCAACCATCTGAGGGTTCTCCTTTGCATATGCAGGATCCTTCTTCTGGCTGCGGTAATCGGCAACGTAAGCACCATCTTAGCCTGCCTACTGGTTTGAGCCTACATATTTTTTGAACGGAGTCACTCAGGTTGCTGTGCTTTATTTCAAATAAAAGAATACACATTTACCTAAAAGATGAGCCCAATTAGGCTACTTTATGATAATTACTTTAGGAGTTATTCAAATTTCAGTAAATTAAAAGAAAAAACAAAATTTTTCCCCTAATCACCCTGTATCTTAGTGGATAGTGGAGATAGCCGCCCTTTGTAGAACAATTTTTTTCTCCAAAGACATCCAGGAATCACCCCTGAAAATATTAGCCGCGTACTCCAACAAAGGATTTATTAAATTTCTGATGACCTTTACAAGTCGGGAATGATAGAATTTGAGTATTTTAACTTATTAAAACGACAATATCTCAGAAATGGCAATTCCTACGAGAAAATGTATAATATTTTTTTTGTAGATAATCGCCTAATCTACAAACGTTGTAAACACAATTTTCTGATAACACGTACGGTTTAGCATATATTTGCAAAAAACTGATATTTTGACCCTTTGACCTTGAATAAAAAAGTTTGCAGTCGTCCAATCGCGTGGCAGTCTCTACAGCTTATGTATAATAATGTTTTTAAGGGCTGTTCCAATTTTCAGCAACTTCGGAATTATCTTCCAATTATGGCGTTTTTTCGTCTATTTTGACTGGACTATAAGGCTCCTGACGCCTGCCATGCGGCATGCCGTCTCATCCGAATCGCTGAGGCTGCCGCAGTCTTCATCACCTGGAGATCTAACGGCAGCAGACCTAACAGCGCCTCTAGTGCCGCGGCGGGTGTGGTGCGGAAAGCACCGCTCACACCTACGCAGGCCATTCTTTGCACCTGCCACCTTAGGCAGAGGGACGAAAAGGGACAAGGGCAAATAGTGGTCTGATTCGGTATCCATCGAATATATATATATATATATATATATATATATATATATATATATATATATATATATATATATATATATATATATATATATATGGGTAATTCCACGTCAAATCGGACAAAAAAATGACGACTATTTTTTATATCGGTAAAAGTATTTTTTTTCGTTAGTTCTAATCCCAAATCTACCAGAAATAACGTTGTTTTAACGAAATTGTCGTGTTAACGCTGGAAATTAATTAATAACAAATTATATCAAAAATCGCGGTTTTATTCAAACTAAATTTACTAAATGGCTTAAATTCATTAGGGAAAAAATATTTTCTACTTCTAGGGGATGTGTTTTGATAGACTGATACGATTATAAAATGTAATTACAAAACTATTTGTTTTTATTAGCTATTCAGTCACAATTTAGTCACAATTTAGTCACAAACTTCAAACATCAATTTCTCAAAAACACCCTCACCGATCTTGACGTTATTAGCGTCAAATTAAAGGGAAACGTTTATATTTTAACATATAAAAAATCCACGGTATTGTTTTTTGATTTTTTAAAAATAGCGCAATTTAAAATATGCGTTCTTTAAAATAAGAGATTGCCCCCCTAAAACCTCCCCCATATGCACTACACCCATGTACTAATTACGCAATTAGCTTATTTACCTGTAATAATTCGTAATTAATCCAAAAAACCTCATTACAGCCCCCCTGGGGGCTCAGTATATCAATTTACAGGTGTTTTTTAGTACGCACTAAAAGAGGCTCCAGCGGCCCCAAAAATGGTCGTAGGGGGCTCGTAGACCCCTCAAAATTTTCGTAACAGTCCCTACTATCCGCAAAAAATAACAGAAAAATCATTATTTGCTCCTAAGGGGGTCCTGGAGGGACCTAAAATGCTGCAAAAAAATAAAAGCTAATTTTAAAGAACGCATATTTTAATTTGCCCTATTTTTAAAAAATCAAAAAACAATACCGTGGATTTTTTATATGTTAAAATATAAACGTTTCCCTTTAATTTGACGCTAATAACGTCAAGATCGGAGAGGGTGTTTTTGAGAAATTGATGTTTGAAGTTTGTGACTAAATTGTGACTAAATTGTGACTGAATAGCTAATAAAAACAAATAGTTTTGTAATTACATTTTATAATCGTATCAGTCTATCAAAACACATCCCCTAGAAGTAGAAAATATTTTTTCCCTAATGAATTTAAGCCATTTAGTAAATTTAGTTTGAATAAAACCGCGATTTTTGATATAATTCGTTATTAATTAATTTCCAGCGTTAACACGACAATTTCGTTAAAACAACGTTATTTCTGGTAGATTTGGGATTAGAACTAACGAAAAAAAATACGTTTACCGATATAAAAAATAGTCGTCATTTTTTTGTCCGATTTGACGTGGAATTACCCATATATATATATATATATATATATATATATATATATATATATATATATATATATATATATATATATATATATATATATATATATATATATATATATATATACTAGCAAAAAACCCGCGTGCGTTGCAACGCCTTTAAGTAAAAAAGACTATTTGTGTACAGTCCGCAGGTGGAAAAAGGTTTAATGAAAACAGAACAAATTTACAAAAATTGATTTTGGATACATATAAAAATTTAGAGTTACCTCTAAAAAAAGTGGCGACCTGGGCATAATTTCACCAATATGCCCGCAAAATTTGTTTCTTGTTTCAGATTTAAAATATTTCTTGATATACTACATTAATGACTTCTTCAGGATTAGGTGCAAATAAGAACATATTAAGTTTTGATGTTACACGTGACAGAGCAACGTACAATTGGCCGTGTGAAAAACACTGAACACTCAGGTCAATCCCGGAAACGTTCAATGTTTGGCCCTGTGCTTTATTTATTGTCATCCCAAATGCTACTTTAATGGGGAACTGGAGTCGTTTGAACTGGAAAGGTAAATCCGTGGGTATTATTGGTATTTTTGGTATCAAGACCATTTCTCCAGTGCCGCAGCCAGTTAATATTGTACACTCAATCAAAAATTTTCTCAAATTTGTTATTTGTAGTCTTGTACCGTTGCAAAGTCTTGGAGGGTTTAGATTTCTCAATAAAATAATAGGTATACCTACTTTTAACATTAATTTATGTGGTGGGGTACCAGGAGGTGTTAATGAATTTAAAAATTCAGTAGGGTAATGGACTGCTTCCTCTGCATCTAAGACCGTGTCAACTGAATAGTAAATTTTTAATGGTGCGTCACACTTGGCAAGAATCAAATCATTGACTATATTGACTTGCTCATTTGTTGGCGACAAAATAGCCCTTTCTTGAAACCAATTAAGCGACTTAGTCGATATGTTCTGAATATCCGGATATACCCTTTCGATCAAGTCCGATATATTTGGTACCGAAACAAAGATATTTGTAAGGTTTACTTTACCATATCTTCCTTGAAATTTACCATTCCCTATTTTGAGTAAGTCATTAGCAAATTGAACATTGTCTTGTTCGGAAGATAGAACTCTCATATTAGTTTTAAGTTCCAATTTTGTTATGTGCGGCCATAAGTAAGATTTCTTCAAAGATGCATTGACTTCGTCTGCTCTGGTCCCTCTTGCTATTACTGGCAAGATTTGACGGAAGTCTCCGGAGAACAAAACTGTACAGCCACCCATAGGACTATTCTTCTGGCGCAAATCGCGCATTGTTCTATCCAATGCTTCAACAGATGTTTTATGGGACATAGAAGCCTCGTCCCAAATAATCAATGTACAATCTCGCATCAATTTGCCAGTATTACTTTGCTTTGAAACATTGCAGACACTGGAGGTATCGTCACTACAAAGTTTCAGGGGAAGTTTAAATGCAGAGTGAGCAGTTCTCCCGCCATCTAAAAGTGTAGCTGCAATACCAGACGATGCCACAGCAAGGGCAATCTTGCCGCCATGTCTAACTTTTGTGAGAAGCAGATTAATTAAAAAGGTCTTACCTGTGCCTCCAGGAGCGTCCAAAAAGAAAATGTTTCCTTGGTTATTGTTAATTGATGACATTACCAAATCATAAACAATTTTTTGTTCGGGATTTAAACGACACTCGTTTCGAACAGCCTGCATGAGTCGGCAATAATTGTAATTTGCATCTGGTAAATACTCTACATGGGGTGTCGTTAAGTTAGTCGGTAAAGGAAGACCAAATTCTTTTATAGATTTGCCTGATAGAGATTCCACTTCTTTGTTTATTTCAAATAAAGCCTCATCGAACATATTTTGGTCGTAGTCTATATCATCTGATAACAGTTCTTGTCGTCTTCGATGCAATATGTCCTCAGTCATGCTTTCGCGATACTTTTGCCAAAGGAGTAAAGGATCAGTAATTTGACAAAACGATATTATTATAGCAAATAAATATCTGAGTGATTTTACTGTACAGCATAGGGCAGCTTCAGATAGCGTATTTTCCCATTGAGAATCATCTTCTAACAGACCCATTGCTTTGCATGCACCTTGATAGGTATCATAAATCACACCTTGCACAGTGCGTAGGCTTTCAAAAGACGTGGGGCCTTTAACAATGTGGAGTAGCATCCTCAAGTGAAAGCATTCACTGTTGTTAGGATGAACTACGTATACCCTGCCAAGAGCATCTGTTTTTTTTATACCGGGTTGATTTTCAACCGTTGCTCCTTGTTTTCGTCGCTGGAATTTTTTTGTAACTTGATTTCACGTATAATAGCTTGGAACTTTATCATAGGTTAAATATTTTGCATAGTTATCTTCAGCGCATAATTTGAAAAACGATGTTAACGTTGTGTCGCGGGGATTGTTAACAACATCGTTGACATTATTTTCTGAGAAATATACTCTTTGCCCATTTTCTAAATGAACTGCTAGGTGTGTAATAGCCGGTGATCGTTCGTGTACGTTAAAAGACAAAATTCGCCATACTGCTTCGGAGCTGCAAATATAACGACCGGACTGATATTGTTCCAATTCATTTGTTGATTGTAAGCTAAACGTAGCTTGATCACTACCTTTATTTATATATTTTGTTACATACTTTATCGATTTCACAGAACTACACAGTTCAACATTGATGTGGCAGTCGAATATTTTAAGCAAGAGCTTATTGTATGGAACTACCCATCTGTTGTCAATTTCATGATTTCGAACAGTAGCCATATGCCCCCCTTCTTCAGGTGATAATCTTCTATATTTTGGGTATCCGTCGTCACCAGTTGATGTATGAGTCCGAAACACTTTCGGAAATTTTTTGGAACACTTTCCGTCATTCATACATGGTGAATTATGATTTAAAGCTCCACATGGCCCATGAACCATGTGCCTTACCACAGTATCATACAGTACTGCATCTTCTTCGTTATTGGGTATCTCTGCTGTAATTACACTGTCAATTTGGTCTGCTCGAATTTTGTTTCTTAACCATAGAAGCAGATGTATGTGTGGCAACCCACGTTTCTGCCATTCAACTGTGTACATATGACAGCGTGGAGGACCAAATATGTGAACTTTATTTATGAGAAACAATAGCTTTTGCACTTTTAAATGAAATACTCTATTAAGTACATCATACCTATCTTGAGGAGTAGCATTAGGATGGAGGTTATTTTTGATCTCATGCCAGTTTGGATTACACGTCATGGTGATAAAAAGATCCGGTTTTCCGTAATTTTTGACGTATACCATCGCGTCTTGTGTTTTTTCGTGTAGATATCTCGGCCCTCCAGTAAAAGTTGATGGCAATATTACCAACTGTCCAATATTGTTGCTGTGTTCATTAGAGTGCAAGGCGTCCTGCAAGTGAACATAATTTTCAGCACGTAATTTCGTTTGGTTGTTCCTTATAAAAGCCAAACGCTCAGATTCGATTTTTGCATACTGATCTACTAAATATTGGTTAAGTAACATGACGTATCTAAGCATTATGTTTAAATTGTTCTGGCGCTCCATAATACGATAGCAATAAAAGTTCATGCACGATACTGTTTTTCGTAGTGGAGCTCTAGTGACGGCATCAACTTGAGGTATATCGATGGAGTATCCATTTTCCCCTCGAGGAAACATCAAGGGATATTGTAGGCTATCATAGGATCGATGTAATTCAGAAATTCTTTTAAGATTTTCATCACGACTTCGTAGCACGATGTCCCTTTTATCAAATTGTTGTCCAGCAATGACAACAGCTACTTCACTCGTAGAGGGGGCATTATATCGCCCGCGGTGTTCACCAGCAGCTACCTTGTTAGCGTGAATCACTACATTATAGTCAGGGACATTAGGAGGAACACTTTCCATAGCTGTTTTGAAAGATTTTACGTAACTGTTGTGCGAATGTAACATGTCTTGTAGTGACCTGATCAATGTACTATCAAGCGGGTTTTTTGAATTCATGCTAGATCGTGTAGTAGCTTGTGTCTCAGGATCGGCAATAAAATAAATTTGCAAAAATTTATGTTCTTCAGGGCGATAAGGAAGAAGACTGCCAGCAAGGTGGTACACCTGGCCCTGCACTTTAAACGTTGGCATAAAGCCACGTTGTAGCACTTGATGACTTTTGAAAGAAGTCATTTGGAAAGCGTTATTATAACGTCTAATGTTACGCAAAAATTCTTTATTTTTTGGGTGACTTCCATTAAGAAGAGACCTTAAAGGTTCCGGGGGCATTTCTATCTCGTCTAATTTAACTTTTCCATTAGAACAACACATGCCTTTATTCTCATCTTTCCATCTCAATGCCCCACAAAATTTGCAAGCAATAGATGGACTACCTATATAAACTAATGGATTGTTTCTGTAATCCACTGATGGATCATAATTCATTGCAGAATTTTCTTTGTTTGTCCATCTATTAACAGTTTGCCTTGAGTTTTCATGTCCGTTATGATCATAAGGCGGTTCTTCTTCATTTGACGTTTCACTTACTCTCCGAGCATTAATGTTATTTTCCGTCGCTGATTCACGTACTGTGGGGGAAACATTCATGTCCCTATTTAAGGAATGATCATCAGCGTGAATTGCAGGCTCTCGTGGTCTCCTATTCATTTTTCTCATTCTATTTTTTAATAAACGACTTTTAATAAACGGCTTAACCTTTCGCCATTGTCTTCATTAATACGACTTAAGCGCACTCTTTTGGCATCAGCTGAATTGCGATTTAATTGTGATTTACGTCTAGGCATTTCTAATATTATTTAATTTTCCTGTATGTCGGACTTAAACTATAAATAGGTTAACCTATTAAAAGTATAAAAAAAAACGAACTAACGAAGAAAACTGACAACTTACTTTGATGTTTTTTTAATAAACATACATGTACATATATGTACTTACACTCCCAACATTCCTGTTCTAAACTAAGAATATGTGTCTACTTAATTAAAAGTAGGCTAACCCAATCCAAAATAAGAAAAAAAAACCGAATTAACGAAAAAAACAACTTACTTTGATGTTTTTTAAACTGAATTAAGCAAACAAACAAAAATCCGCGACAACCTTGCGCTTTGAAGTATAATGAAATACTAAAAAACTTTCAGCAACCACTTGCAATGACGTGAATAACTGAGGAAATGCTCGCTCGGTTATCCTCGGGACCCATCGCGTTCGACGCGCTGCGCCTGCGCTGCATGCAGTACATGAACCCAGCCAGTCTCGCCTGCCATAGCCGTCGATTTATTTTAATTCTAATGGCCTTTCACAAATAAAGCAATTTGAAAATCATTAAAATTGATATTGTGAGTCAACCATAAAAGATAGACATATGCTGCCGTGGACTTTTTTTTAGAACTTCTTGAGGGGAACTATTCCACCATACATTATTTTCGTGTAACTTTAACTATTTGCGCTGCACGCGCCACAGAAGCTCTTAGAAGGGACAATGAATTTACAAATATCGTCATACCGGTAGCTTGCTTTCGCAAAATGTTCATAAATTATAGCCTATAACCTTCCCTGATAATCTCTCTTTCTATTGGTGAAAACCGCATGAAAATCCATTCAGTAGTTTCTGAGATTAGCCCGAACATCCACAAACTCAGCGCGGCTGGAAACTTAAATTTATAATA